>CAUYLG010077468.1:0-44367 GCA_963573385.1 Cacajao melanocephalus
GGCTAAAGGCTAATGCAGGAGAATGGCCAACACCAAAGGACATTTTAAAAAGTTTTTTGTTTTTGTTGTTTTCTTTTTTTATACACTTAAGCTAACTCAATGCAGGTTTCTTATCCTGGCGACCTGCAATCACATTCTAATGACTGTCTAAGGCCAGAAAATATGGTAAAAAAACACCTAAAATATCCATCCCTTCCATGCCTTAGTTCAGCAAGTAGGCTTTATCTTTTGCCATTGCTGCATTTTGTGTATTTACCTGTCTCATAATCCCTCTAAACATATACAAAAGACCCCAGATTTAATAGCTTCTCTTAAAGGGATGCCAATGTTGTGTCCAATTATCTGGATATGATCCCGCTACTTTTTTCCCACCCTTAAGCAAGGAACAAGTTCATATTCTCCTAGCTTGTGATCTTGATTGGCAAGTAGCAGCAGCTGACTTTATTGGTAATATCAGCTTTCATTTACCAGCCTCTAAGCTCCTGAACTTTTAAGAAACTGCCTGTTTATCTTGTGTCTATTGTTGTCTCTGAGCCTTTGCTTCACACCATTACTGTGTTTACAGATGGTTCAGAAAAAATTGAAAAGACAGCCATAGTGTGGCAAGATGCCATGCAAAATTGGCGTGGCATCTTGTTTGATAATGGCGCTTTACTTGATTGGGGTCCCCATGTTTATCTTATGTCTGCAAATCAGACTATTGGATTTGGGACAGTAATTTTGTCACCTGGTCAGAGTATGGGCTTTCAGGACCAATTGACAACTAAAGGGGATACAAGCTTTAAGCCCTGCTCATATCCACATTTGGAGACTAGGTCTTCCTTTTTTAAACAGGTTCTTTCACATGGTGAGCACATTACTAGTGGTGGCAACTATAGTCTCTCTTTACACAATAATGTTACTGATATAGTCCTGATTTGTCCTATTCACCCTTATATACTTCTGTTTGGGCAAGGTGTTCCTAAGAGAGAGCAAAATCAATCCTTTTATAGTATTCAAGTCTCTTCCAGTAATTGGCATGCTACATGCTTGTCTCATCAAAATGTTACACAGTTAAATATAACCTATGTCACGATTTTAAAATGGCATGCAGAATTGTGGTTACCTGTAAATTTAAGATAGTGTTAACAGGTGAAACTATAGTGGGCAGGAGTTAATTGACAGCTATGTACTGTCTGCTCTGTTTTTATATGAGTATTGAACTGATCTAAAAAGTAAAGCCTATTTATTAATATAAAAAAGATATTGTTTAGTAATTTGAGGCTACTTTTTAATTTGGATTTTATTTTCATTTTCACTATAATGGTATTATGGTTTTGCCACTAGAAGAATAAAAATAATTTAACCAGTGTGAAATTTATGTCACTCATAAACTTAGAACAACAGAGTTTGAAGAGACCTGATATATTATGCATCTAGACCAAAGGTTTGCAATGTGGAGTCTATAGTAGATGTCCTTAGATTTCATCTGATTTGTGAAGTATTTTTTTTGAACCATAACCTATTGGGAACTATTTAGTTAACTTGAATTGCTAAAATTTGCTCCCATATGCCCTTTGATTAGTTATTAGCTAACATATTTTAATATATAAATGTATTAAATCTTCTAAACTAATTCATAAAATTTATGAACTATTCCAAGCAGTAAATTAATGTGGAAATATGTTCTTTTAAAAAACCGGATACAGCTACTTTCTTACTAAGAAAAAACTGTGGTGTAAATGCCCTTCGTATGCCTCTTTGGAAAGGGTGTAGATGTGGAAAATTAGGTATCCTTACTCTCTCCAACGACATGAACTTGAAGGAAGCAGAGAGAGCAATAACCCATTAACCAAAATGTTAAATTGAGAGAATGAACAGCAAGATGAAGAAAAAGAAGAAAGTCTGTAAAAAAAGAAAGGTGGGGAGTGGAGAGAGAGAGTGTAGGAGCATACCTAGCATTCTGGGCTGTAGCATATGTTAAATGCTTACTAAGAAATTTTCAGGGCAGTGTAGACACACATCTTTCAAGAAATGCAACACTATTAATATTTGTACTGCCATGAAAAATACCTTCTATTTTCGTGAAGTTTCATCACAAGTCCACTGTTATTTAAAGTAGAAAACTTGGGATGTTGTCTGGTAGTAGGCTATGTGTAATGACAAACTCTACAAATCATATTCTAAAGATATAATTACTTAATGGCATGATACATCTGTTAGACATTCTTTTAAAATTCAACTTGCATTATATAAAACACTTTAACATGAGATACACATTTGAGTATGGATCTTTTCTTTAATATTGTGTGTGAATTTTATTCTTGTGGTCTGCAGAAATAATTTGTCATTTCTTATTGTTATATACTATTTCCTATATGAACAAACCACAATATATAAAAAATGCTTTATCCCAAGATACACATTTGAGTATGAATCTTTTCTTTAATATCATCTGTGAATTTTATTCTTGTTGTCTATAGAAATAATTTGTTATTTCTTATCGTTATATGCTATTTCATGTATGAAATAACCACAATTTATATGTAGCAGTAGTCACTTTATCTGATGTTTTGCCTTCTGCAGTCTCATTTACCTGTGGTCAATCATGGCCTAAAACTATTACAGTATTTAAGTAGAGAAAAACAGAAATGACATTCACATAATATTTATTACAATATATTGTAATACTACTTCTATTTTAATTATTTGCTATTGTTGTTAAATTCTTATTGTACCTAATTTAAGAACTAAAGTTTATTATACGCATAATCCATAGAGAAAAATATCATAGTATATATAGGGTTTGATACTATCCATGGTTTCAGGCCTCCACTGGAGGCTTTGGAACATATCCTTCATGGAGAAGCTGGGACCACTGTATCCCTTCTAAAGTCAATGGACATTGAGGATGGACTAATAAATAATGTTGCTATGAAAATTTATATATATATTTTCTGTTTTAGTGTGCTCATACATATTTATAAATACAAATACAGTCATGCATCACTTAACAATGACGATATGTTCTGAGAAGTGTGTAATTAGCTGATTTTGACATTGAGTGATCATAGACTGTACTTAACACAAACCTAGATGGTATAGCCTACTATACACCTAAGCTATATGGTATAGTCTATTGTTCCTAGGCTACAAACTTCTATGCATATTATTGTCCTGAATACTGTGAGTTGTAGGCAATTGCAAAAAATAATAAGTATTTGTGTATCAGAATGTATCTAAACATAGAAAAGTGGAAAAATATAATATTATAATTCTTTGGGATCACCTTCATATATGCAGTCCATACTTACCAAAATGTCATTATATGACACCATAATATATATATATTTTAGTATCACATAATTTTATTATATATATTATATATAGTCTGTATATATGTAGAACACATACAACTTATATTGAAATATATATATATAGTGTCAAAGAACTACATATATATGTATGTGTTCTACATATATATAGACTATATATATGATATATATAATTTTCTTTCACTCAGACGGAAGTCATCTGCCTTAGTAGATGTTAACAAAAAGTTTTAGTAAGTGATTTCACTAGTTTATAGTATATGAGAAATAAAATTGGTTCACCACTCACCAATACTTGGTATATATAAGAATATAAAAAGGTATCCATGACCTTTTTACATACTTATATATTTATATAAATTTATGGGGTACAAGTGCAATTTCATTACATGCATTGACTATATCATGGTCAAGTCAGGGTCTTTAGGGTACCCATCACCTGAATAATATCACTGTTTTCATTCAACAATTTAGAATACCCTCTTAAAATAATTAATGTTTAAGCGTTTGCTCATTTTTTATAGAGTTTCCTGACACTTTCTTATTGCTCTATAGGAGTTATTTAAATATTCTTCATAGTAGTCCTTCGTCATAGATGGGTATTACAAATATCTTGTTCTCTGAAATACCATCTCTTAATAAATCTTTTGATTAACAGAAGTTATTAACTTTAATAAAGTCAAATTAATCAACAGGTTATTTTGTGGTTAGTACATTTTGGATGATGTTCAAAAAATATTTGCCTTCCCTAAGAATAAAAAGATTTTTTTCTGTTTTTCTTTTTTAGAAGATGTATTGTTGTACCTTTTGTATTTAGATTTATGCTCTATATCTGGATTTGTTTTACGTTAGGAGTTAAGATTCTTTTTATTTCCATTTTGACTGTTGTTATGGTTTGAATGTCTGAGGAGGAGGAGGTAGCCTAGAAGCTTCCTTTTCTAGGTAAAGGGGGAGGCTTTGTGGATTCTTTAGTGTGTTCTGATAGCCATTGTCACTACACACTTCTTTGAGTCTTTACATCTCTTCCTGCTGCATTTTAAAGCATTTTCATAGTAAGTAGTTTGGCCTAGTAAAACATTTTTATAGAAAAAAAAAAACTTACATTGAAATTCAATTGCCCTTGCTACAGTATTAAAAGTTAGACCCTTAAGAGGTGATTGGGCTACAAGGGCTCTCAGTTCATAGGTGGGGTTGGTGCAGTTATAAAAGGGCAAATTCAGCCTCCTCTGGCTCCCTCTTGTCCTTCTATATACCAGTATGTGTTGAAGAAAGAAAGCCCTCACCAGATACTGGTGGCTTTATCTTGGACTTCCTAGCCTCCAAAAGTATAAAGAAATAAAGTTTTGTTCTTTATAAATTTCCAAGTTTCAGGTATTTTATTGTACTAACACATATGGACTAAGACATTATCCAACTAATTCAACACTTACTCGAAGACTATACTTTTTGCACTGCATTACTATAGGACTGTACTCATAAATTCAGTGACCACATGTGGCTTAGTTTTTTGTATTCTCTATGAGGTTTTATGACCATTTATTTCTTTTTGACCAATAGCATCTTGTCTTTATTACTGTACCTTTATAATAAACTTCGATGTAGAAATATACGTCCTAACTTTGTCATACTTATTTAAAACTAGCATATATTTTTGTCCTACTGCATTCCACAGAAATATTTAAATCAGTTTGGCATTTTCATATATCACAAAGCCTGAAGATTTTGGGAACATGTTGGTTACATAATTTGAGAGAAACTAACAAAATCTTTGTAATACTGAGTCTTCTAGTCTATAGAAATGGCCTATACTGCTATGTATTTGGATCATTTTAATGTTAATATTGCTTTTTGAAGTTGTCCTACACACTAATCATAAATATTTAAAATTAGTATCTTTTATACCTTGTTGAATAATATAAAGATGTTAGAATATTATATTGCTATGTAGTTTATTTTTCAGAAATGTTGTGTATCGTTTGTTAGATGTATTCCTATATATTTGGTGTTTTATAATGCTACTTGATTATACTCACCTAGATTCCACAGATTAAAAATAAAAAAGAATACTACAAAATGCCAACAGAATAAATAAGGGAAACCAAAGATGAATACATCATAGTGAAACCACAAAATACTGAAAAAAACAGTGATATTAAAATTAGCCAGAAAAAAAGGTATTACTTTCAATCAGTGGCAAACGAAAAACTGACACCTCATTGAAAACCATGAAAGTCAAATTATGTGATGTGATGTGATGTTTTCAGTATTCTCAAGTAAAACAACATGCCCTGTCATTTTCAGACCCTAAGATTTAAGACAGTTTGACACGTAGATTCTCATTAAATTATTGACATGTAATTCAATAAGAAAATAATCTCATGTGTAAGTTCAGAGATGCAGAAAGAATAAAGAGCAAGAAAGTGGTAAGCAAGCATACCGAAATAAAATTAATAAAAATTTGACTGAACAAAATAATAATAATACAGTAAGACAATAACAAGCTTAGTGAGATTTAAAAGTAAGAATTTTAAAATAAAATAGTAATAGTATAAAAGTCTTTAGGAGTAAATGAAGTATTCTAACATCTTTATATTATTCAACAGGTGTGAAAGATACTAATTAAATATCTTAATAGGTTAATTATTCATGATTAGTGTGTAGGACAACTTCTAAAAGAAATAGAAATAGGGTTTACCTACCAATTGAATACAAGGAAATGTGAGGAATAGTTTAAAAAAATACAAAATAAAGCAAAATAGCAGTGAGGACAAAAAGTTAACAAATTGGAGACATCAAACAATACACTGGTGTTATATTCAACTATATCTATAAATAAAATACATACAATATGTGTGTAATTCTTCATTTACAAGGATAGATTATCAGTCTGACTGAACATGTCTAGCAATATAAGAAAAACATTTACAATATTAAGAAACAAGGGTCCCGTACAAAGGCAAAAAATAATATTCAGATAACTTAAGTATAATTTTTGTTATATTTAATATTGATAAGCCAGCTTCAAGTATAACAAAAACTATAAGGCAAAAACAATCATTTAGTTATATAGAAGGCCCCTTTATATTGATTAAAGGTTTAATTAATGAGAAGGATATAATAATTTTAATTTGGTTTACACTTAATACATTGGCTTCAATTTTGTATTAAATTGTTTGATAGAATTAAATGGAAAAGCATATTAAGTTATAAATTTGGTTTTTGTTGTTCATTGAACAAACAGCTAAAAATTATAATTTATGTAGACTATTTGAACAATTTAATGAATATATTTCACTGGCATGACATATAAAATACTGCATAAATGATGTGTAAAATCATTATTTATTTTAAATACACATGGAACATTTACAAAACCAGACCAAATAGTGAGTCATAAAGAAAATTCTGAGTTTCAAACATCACAATATTATGGAATATATCCTGTGGCCAAAATATAATTAAGTTAGAACTCAAAAACATAAGAATGTTTAAACATAAAAATGTTAAAATGTCAAACATTTTGAAAGTACACTTTGAAGTAACCTGTGGATCAAATAAGAAACTGTAATAAAATTAAAAAAATATTTTAAACTAAAAGATAATAAAGTATAGTTCGTATAAAATCATATTAGATGTTGAACAATATGGAATAGATTGCAATAGACCAATCATCCCATTAAGAACAAACAAAAATCTGGACAAATTAGAAAAATTATTTATTTAAAGGCAATAGATTGCAAAAGCATTAAGGAAGATTTAGGCACATAAACCTCCATAGAAGGAATGAGGTGGTGTACTGTAGCTTTCTTTATCTGCCTCTTCTGCCTTTTTTTTTCCTTTGGCTAGTGATTTTTACTTTACTGCAGCAGACTTGTATTAGTTACCCAAATATATAGATTTGTAATTTCAAACCTACCAAATGTATTTCTAATACAACAAATGCATGCTATAAGAATTGCAGCACATATTTTCTTCTTAAATTTGCTAAAATCACAGATTGACACTAGTTTTCTTCTTTTTTCTGTTTCTTTTTTTTTTTTTTTGTAAAACCTCCTCCTACGGAAAGATACGCTCTTTATGTAGACATGAAATTTAAACAATGTCAACCAAATTTACTTCCCAGGTACTTACAGTCACAAAAAGCTCTGTGTAAAAAGGATACTGTCACTGTCCATTTGGATTTGGTATTTATGGAATTTAGTCACTATGCTCAAATAAAAATCTTTCATTTATATGAAAATAAATTTTAAGTTTCTGTTCTGCCTGTTCTGTTTGTTTTGATTATTGGCTAGAAGTTATGAATCTAACCTGGGCCCAGGCACAGGGCCACTGACAGGGAGAGAGAAACCAGTCAAGAATTCGGGGATCCTACAAGGCAGGAGTGATATATTGAAGACATGAGGGGCCTAAAACAGTTGGATACCTTTTACATCATTTAGGATTGCCAGGAAAGATTGAAGACATTGATTTAATTTTAAATTTAGACAATAATTTAAAAAAATCATGCATATGTCAAATACTGCGTGGGGCATATTAATACTGAAAATGAATTCATTATTTATCTGAAATAAAAATTTGAGTGGGCCTTAGGTTTTTGTTGTTGTCTTTTTCCCCTTTGCTTAATCTGAGAACATGAATCTTAAGACTTTAAGATTTGCTACATCCCCAAGAGTTGGGGGGATGGAACAAAAACAAATGGATAATAGAACGCACCAAATAATAAAATAATTCAGTAAGCAATC
The DNA here is from genome assembly GCA_963573385.1 of Cacajao melanocephalus. Taxonomy (NCBI): domain Eukaryota; kingdom Metazoa; phylum Chordata; class Mammalia; order Primates; family Pitheciidae; genus Cacajao; species Cacajao melanocephalus. Next base: position 8,054 of record CAUYLG010077468.1, read on the forward strand.
ATTTGTAGTATATGTTATAATGGCTGAAAAATATGAAATTATTTACAAAATATGAATACAATAAAATAGGAGAACAAGAAGTCACTAATCATTCCACAAGTCAAAAATGTATGGCAATATTTTCATCTTAATAAGTACATGTCAGTAAACATCAAAATTAGGTACAATAAAGAAAAAAACAGAGTGAACATATCAGAAGGAAAAAAGTCTTCTCTAAATCCCGATAATTAGGCTATTGAACTAAAACAAATACTGTTTTACTCAATATTTTGCTATTTACATAATCCTATTAATTATCTAAGATAAATGTATTTACTAACTTGGAAATAAATTTGAAAAATTGAATATTTACTTTTATTTGCATATAATTATAACATAGAAAGTAACTTAATAGAAATGAAACGAAAGTAGTAATATATATTTGGGAGCAGAAAATGTGATTTCTATTTAAAAAAAGTTATCTTCACAACCTTTTGTTTTTCTCATTCTCTAAATACCTTACATGTAGGATTCCATTCCTCTCTGTAATAGATGCAATTGTATCATGTTTAGGTACTTGTGGTAACTTTTCTATGTTATCTGGCATTGTCTTGCACACACACACACACACACACACACACAGAAAAATATAATGGCACACACAGAAAAATATAATGGCACAGAAAGTGCCACATAGGAACAGACTATTCCAAGTGATTTTGAACTACCCTTTAACCATAGTTCTCACAGATTTACAGAGATCAACTACTCAAATTCCCAATGACAGTTCTAGAAAACAAAGGTATAGTTCATTTATTTAAGCTAAATTTGAAGTTGGAAGGTTGTCTGACTTGCTTCTGGGCATTTGTTGTGGATTTGTATCTGGCATCTAAAATAATCATGTAACAAATATTATGTACTAATTAGGTTTTCAAGAACCTAATATGTATAATATTCAGCACTAGAAGCTGATGAGTCACATGTAAAGTCAAAGAGTAAGGAAAATTGACAAACTGGATTGAAAACTGGCAAAGAGCCAAAGATTAAGAGATGATGAAAAGGTCAAATTGCTAAAAAACTACTCTTGAGCATAGTTTGTCTGGGAGGGCTGACATTTATAACATATAGTGTGCAATTATCATGTTCAAAATCACACTGATATCAATTAGCCATGATTTATGCAACCTAAGAAAGATTACCTATAAAACTCTTCAATGACAATAACACAAATTCTATTGCTAGTTCTTTGTTATAACTATTTTTTGAGATCCTCTTACAAGTGAGACCCTGTTGTGAGTCCTGAGATCACAACAATAAAAGTCAGAGAATGTTCATGTCTCCATGGGTCTCTTCTCAATGAAAAGAGACAGACATCAAACTCTTGTACACATGACTGTAATTGACAATTCCAGAAGTGAAGACTATCAAGAAGAAAATGATGAGTTTAATGAGATAAAGCCCAGGAAGTGGGGCAGGTGTGAGGCATTACTTTAGATAATATGTCAGCAAAACTATCTCTGAAAAAAGTAACTTTGAAGCTGAGTCTTGAATAATGTCAGGCGCTCAGCTCTGAAAAAATAATCAAAGAAAACACTGTCGGACAGAAAGCTGGTCCTTAGGCACAGGAGTTGGTATGGTCTTGATATCAAACCACAGCTGTTCTACCTTTCCACTAGGATTTTCACTTATGTACATTTACTTCTGATAGTTATTACCACTTTATTTTAGATAAAGATTGTGGACTTGTGTCTCTAGAAATACAATGATAACTCCTGCAGTGAAGGTTGTCTTGCCTCTCCTGCTATTCATCAGCCAGTGTGCCTTGATGTGGTGACTGATTCAGTTGGAAAATGTTGGGGAAGAATTTCTGTACTAAAGAATCACAGAATATCAAAAATAATTTCTATTTTATAAAGGTGTTTCAAATTTGAAAGAAAAAAACAACATTTACATTTACAAAAATGAGAGAGAGTGGCCGGATGCATTGGCTCACTTCTGTAATCTCAGCACTTTGGGAGGCTGAAGCAGGTGGATTGCTTGAGCCCAGGAGTTTGAGACCAGCCTGAGTAACATAGCAAGACCCCATTGCTACAAAATATACAAAAATTAGCCAGGCATGGTGGCACACGCTTGTGTTCCCAACTACTTGGGAGGCTGAGGAAGGAGGGTTGCTTGAGCTTGGAAGGCAAAGGTTGTGATGACCAAGTCTGTGCCACTGCACTCCAGCTTGGGTGACAGGCTGAGATCCTGTCTTAAAAAAAAAAAAGGAGAGAGAGAGAGAGAGAGATGACAACCTATAATTTATTTCAACCTATAATTTATTAAGGCAATTTTTATTTTATCACTTATTCTATCTTTTGTGTCTCAAATCTCTATTTTTAAAGATATTTCTTATTTAAAACACATATATTTTCCTTTTTTTTTTTTTTTTTTGAGATGAAGTCTCACTTTGTCACCCAGGTTGGAGTGCAATGGCCTGATCTTGGCTCACTGCAACCTCCACCTCATGGGTTCAAGCAATTCTTCTGCCTCAGCCTCCTGAGTACCTAGGACTACAGGTGTATGCCACCATGCCCAGCTAACTTTTGTATTTTTAGTAGAGACGGGGTTTCACCATGTTGACCAGGATGGTCTTGATCTCTTGAACTCATGATCCACCCGCCTTGGCCTCCCAAAAGTGCTGGGATTACAGGTGTGAGCCACTGTGCCCGGCCATATTTCCCATTTCTTATAGACATGATTATTTAATTCTATAATTCATTTTTATTTAACTTTCATTTATAGGCCTATTGGGAAATTACTCTACAGACATAATGGACAAATCCATGTAACTGACATAATATTTTTCAATGGAAGATAAAAAATGACAAAATGGCAAAACAATGACAATAATTTTTTAGAAATATCAACAGCCTCATATTCTACATATCATCCAGTCTTATTTTTAGTCAATACATTTATTTATTCTCTGACTTCAATGTTTCTAAGGCAAAGAAAAATAATTACAAGTGATATAAAGGAGAAAACATATTTAAAATTAGTCAGAAATATAAAGAGATCTGAAAAAATTATCATAATTTGTATTACATAATGTAAACAAGTAGAAAAATCATTTTCCTAAAACTCCCTTAATGTCACTCATACATACAAAAAAAACTTCAATCAATAATGCATAGGGAGTCTTTAGCTTGTCAGTTTAATTGAGAAAGTTGTCAGCCTTGAAATTTGCTTTCTCTCACTTCTCACATATGATTCATTATCAATTTCCTAACATTTTCATCTTCTAAATTTGTTTCTTTGTGACTTTTTCTCTATCCTTATTCTAATTGCGCCTACTTAGAACTTATCATCTCTCATCTATTTGTCACCATGCTGCTGGTGTTGTCATATCACCTCCCAATTCCAAATCTATTCTCCATAGCGCTATCAGAAGAATTCCTCTGTGTGAAAACTGACTACGTTCTAGTTGTGCTTAGATTTCCTCAGTAGTTTCACTGACTCTACAAATTAAAATTCAGAACTATTACTGTTAAATGCAAGGATACTCATAATTATTTGTAAAAAAAAATAATCATTACCTAGGTGAATTATTTTTCCCCTCAAATCATGACTTATGGTCCTTTAAACGTTCACGGGTAAATTATCAGAGGTCCACAAGATCTAGGAGAATAATAAATTTTCTAGATGACAACTGAAAACCATGTATTTACTAGAAAATTTAATGACTTAACTGTGTGTCAGGGGATATAATGATTACATCAGGTTAGTTCCCTAAGGAAATCAAATCCCGTCAGCACCTGACTAAATATCTACACAGCCCTCGGATCACTATAGGAACCCCAAATCCCACAGGGCCAGATGTGGAGTCTGTGTCTGCCCCCGCCTCCACCACCATGTCCTCTCTCATTTCCTTCCTCAAAGTCTCCACTTTTCTCCAGGATGTTTCTTTTTTTATGACTGTAAACATAGATAGTGTTTATTTCATTAACAGTAAGATTACGATGAGTAGTAACTTAGTAGCACATTTCTCCTGTTCATATTCCAAGAATTTTCTTGTTTTCTGATGGCAGAATAAAGACAAATCCTTTCAGAAAGAAAATAATAACAATGACATCAGTGATGGGGTTGGTAAAAGTATTATGGAATCACAATTCTTTAACTGATACTTAAGTTTTAAGAAATCAGAGAAAATTTGTGGAGGTCATATTTAAGTAATAATTTAAAAGACACATTGATACTAGGTAGAAAAAGTAGGAAAATGGTGGTATGAGACAGAACATTCTAAAAAAGTAAACCATACTTTTGATACCTTATAACAGTTTATATTACTGTTACATAATTATAAATTAAATGTTCAAAATTTCAAGCATTGATAAGAGAAAGGGTATACATATTCTAGCTGAAGTACTGTAGTCTTCTTTGTAAAGTAGAATAACATTATTGAAGGCTGCTTACAAATACATTTCTAAATAAAATTTCATAATAATAAAAAAGAATATAATTTAAAACATTTTAAGATTAAGACAATATTTTAAAATACATCACATTAATAAGCAGAGTAATAACATTTTACAATATGTCCAAACTAAAATTATTTTCTCTTTTAATAAAAAGAAGATTTATATTTTCCCTGTGGGTTATTAAATAAACAACCCTTTAACTTTAGTCTCTACTCATCTTAATATCTCTATGACTTTTCAAAATTTAATTATAGAAGTTTGGTAGCTAAGTTATCAGTAAAGATTTAGAAAAAAATGCAACCTAGAGAAAGGAAAATGTGAAATATGAAAATATTTGCTGGTAAGAAGGTATTTCTAAAATGAAAAATGAAGAAAAATCAAAAACTGTTAAACTGGACTTCACCTTTGGAAGGAGAGAGAGTTTGACGGAGATGGTAAAAACACAGAGAACTACAAATGAGAAAGAAAAAAGACAAAAGGGATTTGTAAATCAACTAATTTACTTTTCAAATGAAAACTAATTTATTTTATTTAAAGTTTTCAGGCACCTTTATTCTACTGGTATTTGTTTTTCCAGCTCATTAAGTTTCTGAATGATTAATCTTTGCTCTCCTCTAAGGAGAAAGAATAAGATTATTTAGTGAAGTGTGGGAGAGCTGAACCCCTCAGGACATAGCTTAATCCAACAAATGGGAGCTCAGAGCTAAGGTTGTAATGACATTCTCAATAACAAAAACAATGATAATATTTCTCACTTATTCTTAGTATATTATAAACATAGAATGAGATGTGCCATTTATCTAGTGGTCTATAATATACACATTTTTTTTCAATGTAATATACTCTATTGGCTCATTTTGTATTGGAAAACCAAGGCAAACTTCTTTAACAAAATACATCAGAATTAACATAACATAGTTATGCCTTATTTATAAGGAAAAATTATAAAGTTAGATTCTTCTCAAAATGGACATGGTCAGGTAATTGAGGCCTAGATCTGTAAGTGCCATATAAAAATACAATTTTAAAAAGGAATTATTCCTGGTGTATTATAAATTAATACACCTTATTTGACAAATCATAGTGAATACAATATATTGAATTATCAGAAGTCAATATCTCCCTACATAGTTAAGGCTTATTTATATATGTTATTTTCTTACCACTAAGGTTATAGGGAAATGCAAGAATGGAGAAACTCTTAGCTAAATACACATTTAGCTTCCACCTTCATGATATTCAAGCTGAGAACTTTTTTCTTGCTCATAATGATTGCTACCACTTCTTTAAGCCAAGCCATTTCTCAAATAGACAGTATACTCTAGACAAAGTTTTCTACCTAAATTGTTGTGGCTCAAGCACAAGGATAGCATAGAATCTAAGGATTTTTTTTTTTCCTCAAAACTGTCAATACCCAAGAAGAAAATAAATTCCTTGAGATTTGAAATAGATGATTATATATTTTGAAAAATCATCAAGTGCCAAAAATGTAATCAATTGTTTTATACAGATTAACTCATTTGTTAAACACACAAAAAATCCATGATAAAGATCTAGGTGACATTGAAAATATTTCCAACTGCTAGGATATCAGGTAATGCAGCTGAATGACACACAGACCATCTGGAACAGGAGGTAAGCATAAATGACTGGTGAGAACTCATTGGCTTATTGGTCAGATATCCACTGATGGCAAGTACTGGTATTATCCCTACCTTATGTATAAGAAACTGAAGCATAGAGAAGTGATGATGTTTTTTACGCAACATCAAATGGCTGGCAAATGGTAGAGCAGAAATTCAAATGAGACAGTTTAATCCTAGAGCTTGTACTCTGTACTCCTATATTAGCCCTGTATTCACCTTTCTAGACCTAGCCAGCAGAGGCAGAGGTAGAGTTGGGTGCTGTTTAATATCTTCCTAATGTATAAAAAATATCTTGTCTGTATGAGATTTTTGACTGATAGTATGCAAATAAAGTCCTCTAATTAGAGTGAACTTGAAAAATTTTATGGGAAATTCTGGTTCATGAACCTCTCCGATGGTCTGTCAAAAATGTGCAAAGACCTATTTGCTACCATGTGAGAAGACAGCCTGAATAGCAGAAGACAGATTAGAAGCAACAACGGAAATATGGAGCTTGAGTCCTAATGTCATGAACCTGTAGACCAAACTGTAATATAAAATCAATCCCATCTGGCAATTTTCAGTTACTTGTATTAAAAAATTTCTTTTTTACCAAATCAGTTTATTTTATATTTCAGTTCTTTGCAACCAAAATATACTAAAAACGTAATTTTTTATTTTCTACTATTTAAAGCAATATTTTTCTTCTATTATCCTGGAGAAAGCTCTGCTAGGATTACTGGATGATTCATTTATTAAAAGTTGTTTTTAATATAATACTGGGCCAATATTCCTAGAAATAGGAATCTAATCCTCTGAAGAGTCAGCCTTCTGGAGCGGTGCAGAGATGAAACTGAATGCCCTAAGAATCTTATAAGTTATGTTAGATCAGTTGAAAGATATTTTATGTAATTAACATTGCCTAAGATTTATCTAATGCTCGTTTTCTGTTCCAGAAGTCCACCTAGGATTCTAGATGACATTTAGCCATCAGGTATCCTTAGGCTCTTATTGGCTGTGATATTTTCTCAGACTTATCTTGTTTTTGAGGACATTAATAGTTTGAAAAGGGCTAGTCAGATATTTTGTAGAATTCCTCTTAATTGGATTTTCTCATTGTTTTTGCTCATTGTTCAACTGAGGCTCTGGGTTTTTGGAAGGAAGACCATAGGGATAAATTGCCAGTTTAATCACATAACAAGAGATATGCTATCAACATGATTTATCACTGATAACGTGCAACTTAACTACCTGGCTCTGTTTCTATAGGTAGAATTTGGTTTGTCTCCATATCTTGAATTGTTTTCCATATTTAGTGTAAATAATGCTGCAATGAACATGAGAGTGAAGATACCTGTTTGAAATCCTGATTTTACTTATGTTGAATATATATCAGAAGTAAAATTGTTGATGTGGGATATATATCCCAGAAGTGGGATTACATAATAATAGTTCTGCTTTTAAGTTTTTGAGGAACATTTATATTGTTTTCCATAATGGCTGTACTAATTTACATTTCCATCAACAGTGCACATGGTATTTCTTTACTCCACATTCTTGCTAACACATTATCATTCATCTTTTTGATATCATCCATTCTAACATGTGTGAGGTGATACCTTATCGTGATTTTTATTTGCATTTCCTGGATGGTTAGTGATGTTGAGCATATTTTCACATGTCGTTTTATGATACATTTTTATTCAACTATTTTGCCTATTTTTAATTGTGGTGTTGCTTTGCTATTAATCTGTATGCTGAAAATATTAAACATTCATGAAAGAAATAGAACAACACACAAATAAATGAAGATATAACCTGTGTTCAAGATTAGAATAATTTATATTGATCATATTACCTAAAGCAATCTACAGATTCAATGCTTACTCAATAAAAATTCCAATGAATTTGTTCTTAGAAATAGATAAAGCAATCTTATCATTTGTATGGAAACAGAAAAGACCTCAGATAGTTAAATCAATCTTGAGGCAAAGGAAAAACTAGAGGTATCACCGTACTTGATTTCAAAATACACTACAAAGCTATAGACATCAAAACAGCATTACACTGGATTATAAACAAGCAAATAGACCAGTGGAACAGAACACACAATGGAAAAAGAAAAGTCTCTTCAATAAATGATATAACTCAAATTGGAAAGAACTGACTTCTTGACAATATTTAACCTGGAATATTTTTCGATTCATTTAAAGTTTCTTAGATTTCCCTTATCAGAGTTGCATAGTTTTATTCATAGAGATTTTGTAAATATGTTTTAGATCTATAGCTAATTATTTCATATATTTGGTCTTAATGTAAATGGTGTTGTTTTTAATTTCAAATTGCAATTAATTATTGCTGGTATATAGGAAAGCAATTGAATTTTGTATATTAATATTATATCCTGCAAACATGCTATAATAGGTATGGGTTCTTGGTATTTTCTTGTTGATTCTTTGAGATTTTGTACAAAAACTATCATGTCATCTGCAAACAAAAGCAGTTGTATTTCTTCCGTCTCCATATTTGTACCTATTATTTATTTCTTGTCTTAATGTTTACCTAGAACTTCTGCTATGATGATAAATAGAAATGAGAGCAAACATCCCTGCTTTCTACTCAATCTTCTGAGTAAAAGATGTAGTTTTACATATATTTACATTAAATATGATGTTTACTCTAGGTTTTTTTTTCTTTGTAGGTTATCTCCATCAAGTTTAGAAATTTTCCATCCACTAGCTTGCTGAGAGTTTTTATTCTGACTGGGTGCTGACTTTAATCAAATTATTTCTCTGCATACATCAATATAATAATATTTCTTTAATTTAGTGATGAATTAAATTTTGAATATTGTAAAGGACCTGCATATCTGCAATATATTTGACTCAGCTGAGTTTATAATGTTTTTATTCAATGTTGAATTTGATTTGCTATATTCTGTAAAGGAGTTTTGCATCTATGTTTATGAAAGACAATAAATTTGTCTGTAGGTTTTATTTTTGTAATGTATTAGTATAGAATATTAGGGTGATTCTGGCTTCATAGAATGACTTAAGATACGTTTTCTCTGCTTCTATTTTCTGGGAGTGATTGTATAGTACTTGTATTATTTATTCTTTAAATGTTTGGTAGATTTCACCAGTGAACCTAGCTGAGCCCAGTGCTTCCTGTTTTGAAAGATAAAGTTACTGATTCAATTTTTAAAATAAATAAGACTGGATACCTGGTTCTGCTTGTATGTTTTGGTAAGTAGTGTTTTTCAAAAACTTGATTCATTTAGTATGTCATTATTTGTTGGCATAGAGTTGTTCATAATATTCCTATATTAACCTAATGTGAAAAGGATTAATAATTATGTTTCATGTTTACTTCTGATAGTAATTTTTGTCTTTCATATGTTTCATGTTGATTGGATAAGATCTTTTGAAAAATGCATTTTTAGAGAAAATTATATGAGTATAACAATTATTTATTATTTATTTTAGGCTCCCCTATATATCTCAACATATCCCCTATGTTTAGGAAAGTCCACATCTTAAGAAGAGTATCAATCAAAAAACCAGCTCCTGGATTTATTGATTTTTTGAAGGGTTTCATGTGTCTCTGTCTCCTTCAGTTCTACTCTGATCTTAGTTATGTTTTGTCTTTGCTAGCTTTTTAGTTTTTTTGATCTTGCTCCTCTAGCTCTTTCAGTTTTGACAATAGGTTGTTGATTAAGAGCAACAAAATAGACCGCTAGCCAGATTAGTAAAAAAGAAGAGGGAGAAGAATCAAATAGATGCAATAAAATATGATAAAGGGGATACCACCACTGATTCCACAGAAATACAGACTATAATCAGAGATTACTACAAACAACTCTATGCATATAAACCAGCAAACTTGGAAGAAATGGATAAATTCCTGGACACTTGCACTCTCCCAAGCCTAAACTAGGAAGAAGTCAAAACCCTGAATAGACCAATAACAAGTGCTGAGTTGAAGCAGCAATTAATAACCTCCCAACCAAAAAAAGTCCAGGTCCAGATGGGTTCACAGCTGAATTCTATAAGACTTACAAAGAGGAGCTGGTACCATTCCTTCTGAAACTATTCTAAACAGTACAAAAAGAAGGAACCCTTTCTAAATCATTTTATGAGACCAACAGCATCCTGATACCAAAACCTGGCAGAGACTCAACAAAAAAAGAAAACTTCAGGCCAATATCCATGATGAACATTAATGCAAAAATCTTCAATAAAATACTGACAAACCGATTGCAACAGCACATCAAAAAGCTTATTCATCACGATCAAGTAGGCTTCATTCCAGGGATGCAAGACTGGTTCAAAATACACAAATCTATAAACATAATCCACCATATAAACAGAACCAAAGACAAAAACCACATGATTATCTGAACAGATGCAGAGAAGGCCTTCAACAAAATTCAACAGCCCTTTATGCTAAAATCTCTCAATAAACTAGGTATTAATGGAACGTACTTCAAAACAGTAAAAGCTACTTATGACAAACCTAAATTTAATATCATACTGAATGGGCAAAAACAGAAAGCATTCCCTTTGAAATCCAGCACTAGACAAGGATACCCTCCCTCACCACTACTATTCAATATAGTATTGGAAGTTCTAGCCAGAGGAATTAAGCAGGAAAAAAAAAATAAAAGGTATTCAATTAGGAAAACAGGAAGTCAAATTGTCTCTATTTGCAGACGACATGATTGTATATTTAGAAGACCATATCATCTCATCCCAAAATGTCCTTAAACTGATAAGCAACTTCAGCAAACTCTCAGGATGCAAAATCAATGTACAGAAATCACAAGCATTTCTATACAGCAATAACAGACTAACAGAGAGCCAAATCATGAGCAAACTCCCATTCACAATTGCGACAAAGATAATAAAATACCTAGAAATACAACTAACAAAGGATGTAAAGGATCTCTTCAAGGAGAACTACAAACCACAGCTCAAGGAAATAAGAGAGGACCAAAATAGATGGAGAAACATTCCATGCTCATGGTTAGGAAGAATCAATATCATGAAAATGATCATACTGCCCAAGGTAATTTATAGATTCAACACCATCCCCGTCAAGTTACCAATGACCTTCATCACAGAACAGGAAAAAAGCACCTTAAACTTCTTATGGAACAGAAAGAGAGCCTGCATAGCCAAGACAATCCTAAGCAAAAAGAACAAAGCAGGAGGCATCACACTGTCTGACTTCAAACTATACTACAAGGCTACAGTAACCAAAATAGCATGGTGCTGGTACCAAAATGGAGATATAGACCAATGGAACAGAACAGAGGACCTGGAAGCAATGCCACACATCTACAACCACTGGATCTTTGACAAACCTGACAAAAACAAGCAATGGGGAAAGGATTCCCTGTTTAATAAATGGTGTTGGGAAAATTGGCTAGCAGTGTACAGAAAGAAGAAACTGGAACCCTTCCTCACACCTTACACTAAAATTAATTCCAAATGGATTAAAGTCTTAAGCATAAGACCTAACACCATAAAAACCTTTCAGGACATAGGCATAGGCAAGGACTTCATGACTAAATACAAAAAGCATTGGCAACAAAAGTCAAAATAGACAAATGGGATCTAATTAAATTCCAGAGCTTCTGTACAGCAAAAGAAACAATCATTAGAGTGAACTGGCAACCAACAGAATGGAAAAAAATTTTTTCAATCTACCCATCTGACAAAGGGCTAATATTCAGAATCTACAAAGAACTAAACCAGATTTACAGGAAAAAAACAAACACACACATTCAAAAGTGGGCAAAGGATATGAAAAGACACTTTTCAAAAGAAGATATATATGAGGCCAACAAATATATGAAAAACTGCTCATCATCACTGATTATTACAGAAATGCAAATCAAATCCACATTGAGATACCACCTCACACCAGTTAGAATGGCAATCATTAAAAAATCTGGAGACAACAGATGCTGCAGAGGATGTGGAGAAATAAGAACACTTTTACACTGTTGGTGGGAGTATAAATTAGTTCAACCATTGTGGAAGACAGTGTGGTAATTCCTCAAGGACGTAGAAAGAGAAATTCCATTTGACCCAGCAATCCCACTACTGGGTATATACCCAAAGGATTTTAAATCATTCTATTATAAAGACACGTGCACATGTATGTTCAGAGCGGCACTATTTCCAATAGCAAAGACCTGGAACCAACCCAAATGCCCATCAATGATAGACTGGACAAGGAAAATGTGGCACATATGCACCATGGAATACTATGCAGCCATAAAAAATGATGAGTCTGTGTCCTTTGTAGGGACATGACTGAATCTGGAAACCATAATTCTCAGCAAACTGACACAAGAACAGAAAATCAAACACCTCATGTTCTCACTCATAGACAGGTGTTGAACAATGATAACACATGGACACAGGGAGGGGATCATCACACACTGGGGTCTGTTGTGGGGGCAAGGGCGGGACAGCAGTGGGGTGGGAGGTCAGGGAGGGGTAACATGGGGAGAAATGACAGATGTAGGTGACAGGGGGATGGAGGCAGCAAAGCACATTGCCATGTGTGTACCTATTCAACAATCCTGAATGATTTGCACATGTACCCCAGAACCTAAAGTAAAAAAAAAAAGAAAAAAAAACTTCTAAATTAAAAAAAAGAGTGTCCATCAACTAGAAAAGTTAAATTCCAGATGATTAATTTTTATTCTCTGATTGTAACTTGAACACATGATCCAGGTTTTCCTAATCACATATAGCACTTCAGAATTTAAATTCGCCTAATTTTGCAAAAGTATACATATGGTACCAAATTATTTATTTCATTGTCTATTAGGTTTTTTTCTAGAGGCAGCAATGGTATTTACCAACTAATAACTGTGCTGGTAGTGTGAATATGTAGGGTATTTATCCATTAAAAAGGACAACTGCTAGAAGGCTTTGTCCTCTCCTCCTATCGACTGTGGAGAACCTAAACAAATAAAAATACAAGCTCAAATTTCCAGTCTTGGCTAAAGTCATACATTGACAATCAAACTTTATATTATTGTGCTATACTTTTTTTCCCCTGAAACCACAATTTTTTAGACAGCCTAAAATCAAACCCAGATTTTGATCTTGTACACTGCTATATTTCAAAGACATTTAAATTCAGCTACAGGTCACCAATTTGAAATGTTCACACTTATTTGCAAAAATAAATAAATAAATAAGGCCACAAGGAATAGAATGGGGATATTTTGATAAATCCTGAACTTTCAAACTTTATTAATTCTTACTTGGAATCTGAAACAAGCCTTCTTTCCTTATTTGATAAAATTTTTCTCTTTCCAGGCTCACATTTGGAAAGAAGCAGCCAATTTTTTTCATAACTAAATCTAATATACTTTATAATCTCCTTTTAACTAAACTAAAATTACACCTGTTGTAGCTAGGGAAAGATGGAGGGATCATTACAATGGTAAGACCTCAGCAAAATGGTGTACACTTCAAAAGGCAAAATACATTTTTATAAAGTATATATAAATTCATATCACGAGAAAGCATGAGGCAATTTATATCAACCAAATATGGAAATGTATAATTACAGAGAAAAACTGAATTTGTCAGCATGCGATTTTTGTCAGTTACAGTCAACTCACTGTGCTAGTAGGAGAAGCTGGGCGCATATAGACTTGTTCCACTTGGTTGATTTCTATAAACCTTGATTATGTTGGATAAACATAAAATTAAATCAAGCAGCCAAAATTTATTTGGGAAATGTGCAGAATGGGATTTTAAAACTTATATAAGAATGTTTCAGGGCAATTGTCAAGGACAACCTGTGAAACACTTTCAAACTTTGTTGCAAGAGGATCTATAAGTTCTATCTTCCAACAGCGTGGTGAGAAACACATTGGTGAAGGGAGAAGCTACATCTTTGAAAAGCAGTGACTGATATTTCATATTGATAAGTCTGGAATGCTGGTAAGAAATGCTTTAAATATTTTATCTGATTTCTTTGAATACGCTGTTATAGACATATGGCATTTCACTGCTGGATGAAAGGTAGGGATAGTTTTCACTTCATAATAAGAAGTCATATTTTTTGTTAATCAAAATGATCTGACCAAAATAAAATTTTAATTCTGTGGTACACGAACTGATACAATTAGGCAGCTCACTAAGTTACTACTAAAATTTGCGTTGGAAAAAGCAAAACTTAAATAAGAAACATTGACCCGACTTGAGCAACTACAATACAAAATGATAGTACCTCACTCAATTTCCCAATATGTCATTTTGAAGATCTCATTTCCTTTAGCTGGGTCTAAGAAAACACTACCCCCAAGGATAGTACTTTGGCATGATGTGTACTTTGAACTAAAGGAGAATGAAAGGCCTCAAAAGCAAAAAAATCTCTGACTTTCTCCTATCTTCTTGTCTCTTGCTTCTATCCCTCCCACAAAATGAATCATAGAAACTGCAATTTTTCTTAAACAGATCATAGAAACTAGAACTTCTTTCCCCCAAAGCAAGCCACATAACCTAGAAAAGTCTTTCTCTTTCTTCTGCCTTTTCCCTTGTAGATTCTCATTCTACAGTGTTCATGTTCCATACCTAAAAGGAAGGAATGCTACACAGCAAAGCAAAGAATCTTAACAGAGAAGCATCTTTGGGTTTTCCCCTCAGTCTAGTACCATTACATCATGCCCTCTGTCCAATCACATTTCTACATGGCTGTCTATTCTTCATCAAACCTAAGCATAAAAGTAGATAGTTTTCCTTGGATCTTTCAGGGTTTGAATTTCTGAAGGCTCCTATGTCACATAAAACTTTGATTAAATACATTTGTTATGCTTTTTTTATTGTTAATCCGATTTTTTGTTACAGAAGTGTCAGCCATGACCCTTATGATGGGATGATGGGTATGAAAATATACCACACATTTTTGTCTCTTACACTTTGACTATAGTGAAGCCCATGGATTTTTTAGATAGAACCCCAAGGTGATATCCATTTGTAATGTGAATCTGTTTCTCAGTAGTTCCAAATGGAAATCTATGAAGGATGATTGTATTTGAGAAAGGAAATTAAGCTCTTCCCAGCTGTTGTGGGATATTGGATATAAGCTAATATTAATCCCTGGAAAACAGACAATTACAGTGGGTGCTATGGATTAATATGATGAATGAAATTTGAATATGAGTCTGTCTCAAAATGATCTGAGTGGAATTCCTGTTGTTTTTCCATAATTACTTACAAAGTTTCTGGATATTAAATGCAACAATCTATCATCTACCTATCTATCTATCTATCTATCTATCTATCTATCTATCTACCTATCTATCATCTATCTATCTATCTATCATTAATCCTCAAGTGTGAAAAGCCCTACTTTGATACCATGACCCATGAAACATAAATTTACATGGTAAGAATGACCAAGTAGAAGGTTCTATAATGCCTTCTGGCCAAAAGAATAAATAAAAAACAATAGAAACCTTGGACAAATTACAGAGACTACCGTTTACATCTAGGACCCAAAACTGCAATGGGAGAATTTCAAGCCTAGAAGGTGAAAAAGACAGAAGGGTATTGGTGATCATAAACTTGATGTCATTTGTGGCAACATGGATGAACCCAAACGACATTAGGCTAAGTGAAATAAGCCAGGCACAAAAGACAAATACTGTATGATCTCACTTATAGGTGAAATCTAAAACAAAAATTAATAAAATGTAAGTATGTAGAAACAGTGTACTGTTGGTTATCAATGGTGTGGGGCCTCAGGGAGTTAGAAAGATATAGGCTGAAGTGTATAAAGCTGCAGTTATGTAGGATGAAAATGTCTAGAAATCTAATGTACAGCATGAGGACTATAGATTTTTCCTTTAAGATTCATGGGGCATTGGTTCCAGGACCTATCCCCCTCGTGGATATCAAAATCCACAGACGTTCACAAGTCCCTTACATAAAATGGTTTAATTTTTGCACATCTTTCATACACCTCCTCCTATATATTTGAAGTAATGTCTAAGATTACTTACAATACCTGATACAATGTCAATGCTACATAAATATTTGTTATATTGCATTGGTTGGTAATAATGTCAAGAAAGTTAAATATGTGTATGTTCAGTACAGATGCACTATCCTTTGTTTGAATACTGTTGATCCATGATTGTAAGAATCCATGGATGTGGAACTCATGGACACAAAATTCCTAGATATGAAAGATTGATTTCAGTTAATAATATTGCATTGCATAATGGAATATCCATTATTGGAAATATCCAAAATTTTCCGAAAGAACAGATTTTGGAAGTTTTACCATACAAACACACAAATAAATGTAAGTATGTGAGATGATGAATATGTTAAAGTGCTTTAATACAGTAATAACTTTGCTATGTGTATACACATCTGAACATGTTGTACACTTCAAATTTATACAATAAAAAACTTATTCTATTTGTCACTTCAATTGAAATTACCTTTCCATATATATTCTCTGTACTAAAGCTGACTGCACTGAGTCAGCCAGCCTAGTGCACCTGGTATACAATTACAGATGTGGAAAATTGTTCCTTTCTCCCCTTTCCAATTAATAAGGGATATCAGATTGTTAGGACTTTTCAGGGAAAGAGTACATTTGAAACATTTTGACATATGGTAACATTATCTGTCTTGTTCTGTGTCACAATTTGTTTCCTAGTGTCTTAGATTTTCTCACTTTTTAAAGGACATTGTACTGAAAACATAAGTAAAAAAAAAAGTAATATCAATAACATCAAGCTGACTTAAGAATACAAATATCTTCCTGTGAGTAGGAAAGTAATTTTACAAAAATACAGGAACCGGTCAATACATTCAAGCACTAAAGATTTAATATATTTGGAAATGAGGATGCATACTTTTCATTATAAAATGCAAGTTTCTATGCCATCTGTCTCCATGGTATTAAAAAAAAATTTCAAGACTTATTGGCGTTCCTTAAATTTTGAAGGTAATATATATCTCAATTGGATGCTGCACTCGATTGATCTAAAAGATTTTGAGATTTGACTAAAACTAAAAGATTACTTTTAAGGTAATCTGAAACTGTAATTCAAGCTGTCTTGTCCTTTGACTTCTATGATCCAGTAAATTAAATTGTTGGTTAATCATAGGTAATTGCAGTTAATAATATATTTGACTGATGAAAAATATTTCTCAAGGATAAATTGATAGACCTCTTAGAATAGGTCCAGAATGTGATAGTATTGTGTCTCATGTGAGTGAATACAAAAGTGCCTCCACTTTGAGAAGGCTTTCAACAATTGAGTGGATTATATGACCCTTGCTGTTACTATCAGTTAGTTTCTATTCCAAGCTCCCTGAGTGTCGTTTTATGTTTTCATGTACTCATGAATAATAATTGTCAAGCATCACACAAATGGAATTTATACACAGGCTCAATATATTACTTTTCAAAAAAAAATCACATTCTGAGCCAGAAATTTTCTTCCAGATTACTACACAGAAATAATTTTGTTGTTACTAAGTTGGGCAAGGAGTTTCAGAAATGGAAACCACAGGATCTCCCCTGTTGCTGCCTGATAATACTGCCATATCTAATAACCAAAGTGAATGGAAAACTATTACCATTTCATAGAGTAGGAAAAAAAAAACAAAGCAAACCATCTCTTAAAAATAAAAGTTCGCTTTTTCTTTTCATATGTAAAGTAACAAAATCACTGATATATTGGTTGAAGAGAATTTTTTAAAAAGTAGTAGAAAAAGAAAGGTTCAAATACCTATGGATGCTTTAGAAAGGGTCTTAGAAACAAGAAAGCTTCAATATATTTATCTTGTCATTTTTTATTCCTTGCTATGTCAGAATCATATAATTTTATAATTAATATATCTTCTCCATTTTTATTGAATGTTCTCTATACTCATTACATAGAGGATAACTTGACTACACATAACTTTAACATTTAGTTTATAAACTGTGAATTTCAAATGTAATTGTAAGAGTTCCAGATGAAGCAATAATTTGACCCAGATTTCTTGAACTCAAACCTGAATATGGTAAGTGGTAATATTTCAATTGGACCTTTTTTGGAGAGGGATGAGCTTATTTAGTTGTAAGAGAGAAAAGTCTTCATGATACAAAGCATTTTGTTAGAAGTTAGAAGACTCCATGGTCTCAGCCCAAAATCTCCTTAAATGGATAAGCAACTTCTGCAAAGTCTCAGGATACAAAATGAATGTGCAGAAATCACAAACATTCCTACCAATAACAAACTAACAGAGAGCCAAATCAAGAGTGAACTTCCATTCATAATTTCTACAAAGAGAATAAAATACTTAGGAATAAAACTAATAAAGGACGTAAAGGACCTCTTCAAGGAGAACTAAAAATCATTGCTCAAGGAAATAAGAGGACACAAACAGATGAAAAAACATTCCATGCTCATGGTTAGGAAGAATCAATATCGTGAAAATGGCCATACTGCCCAAAGTGATTTACAGATTCAATGCTATCCTCATCAAGCTAACAATGACCCTCTTCACAAAACTGGAAAAAATTACCTTAAACTTCATATGGAACAGAAAGAGAACCTGCATAGCCAAAACAATCCTAAGAAAAAAGAACAAAGCTGGAGGCATTCACACTACCTGACTTCAAATTATACTACAAGGCTACAGTAATCAAAACACCATGGTACTGCTATCAAAACAGAGATATAGATGAATGGAACAGAACAGAGACCTCGGAGGCAATACCACACATCTACAACCATCTGATATTTGGCAAACCTGACAAAAACAAGCAATGGGGAAAGGACTCCATGTTTAGTAAATGATGTTGGGAAAACTGGCTAGCAATGTGCAGAAAACAGAAATTAAACCCATTCCTGACACCTTACACTAAAATTAACTCCAAATGATTGAAGAATTAAACATAAAACCTAACACCATAAAAACCCTAGAAGAAAACCCAGGCAAAACCATTCAGGACATAGGCATAGGCAAGGAGTTCATGACTAAAACACCAAAAGCATTGATTACATAAGCCAAAATTGACAAAAGGGATATAATTAAACTCCAGAGCTTCTGTACAGCAAAAGAAACAATCATTAAAGTGAAACTGCAACCAACAGAATGGGAAAAAATTTGCAATCTATCCATCTGATAAGGGGCTAATATCCAGAATCTACAAAGAACTAAAACAGATTTACAAGAAAAAAACAAACAAACCCATTCAAAAGTGGGTGAAGGATATGAGCAGACACTTTTCAAAAGAAGATATATATGAGGCCAACAAACATAAAAAAATCTCATCATCACTGGTCATTAGAGAAATGCAAATCAAAACCACATTGAGATATCATCTCATGCCAGTTAGAATGGCGATTATTAAAAAATCTGGAGACAACAGATGCTGGAGAGGATAGGGAGAAATAGGAACACTTGTACACTGTTGTTGGGAGTGTAAATTAGTTCAACCATTGTGGAAGACAGTGTGGTAATTCCTCAAGGACGTAGAAATAGAAATTCTATTTGACCCAGCAATCGCATTACTGGGTATATACCCAAAGGTTTATAAATCATTCTATTGTAAAGACACATGCACACATATGTTCATTGCGGCACTGTTTGCAATAGCAAAGACCTAGAACCAACCCAAATGCCCATCAATGATAGACTGGACAAGGAAAATGTGGCACATATACACCATGGAATACTATGCAGCCATAAAAAATGATGCATTCCTGTCCTTTGCAGGGAAATGGATGAATTTGGAAACCATAATTCTCAGCAGACTGACACAAGAACAGAAAACCAAACAGCACATGTTCTCACTCATAGGTGGGTGTTGAACAATGAGAACACATGGACACAGGAAGGGGAGTATTACACACTGGGGTCTGTTGAGCGGGTAGGGGAGGGAGAGCAGGGGTGGGGAGATTTGGGACAGATAACATTGGGAGAAATGCCACATATAGGGGACGGAGGGATGGAGGCAGCAAACTACATTGCCATGTTTGTACCTATGCAATAATCCTGCATGATCTGCACATGTACCCCTCAACCTAAAGTACAATTTTTAAAAAGTACAGAATTATTTTGTCAAGAACTGTGAAGATTCTATGATGTCACCCTGACTTGCACTTATGTACCTTATATATATGAATATGACAGAAACATGAGTCACCTTATTTCTTTCTTTTTCTGATAAATCCAGATAAACAGCAAAAGTAGCAAGAGTAGAATGACATCACTGGTCTCCATTCCTAAATCCCCAAATCCCCAAGAGTGACCAATAAATGGGACTTTTTTGTAAATAGGAATTTTGACCTTGCAGAGATAGCAGAGATAATAATGAATTTTCTGTTTTTGCAAGAGAGCTTGGATAAAGTTTGTGAAGAAATGGAATTAAAAGGTAAAATTAAAGTACAAACTATCAGCATGAGTTCCATTGAATTGAAGACATTTTTATAGGCAATGATACCAGCCATTTAGTCCACCCCTAAAGAACCAAGGATTCTGGAAATTTAACCATGTCAATGTACTCTTTTTACACTATTAAGTGAAGAAAAATTGCTTTTTTTTCCAGAAGAGAAAAAAGAGCCACAGGAAGTTAAATCAGGATTGCAGTGTGAATATATAATGATTTCCCATCAAAACTCTGGCAAAATTGCCATTGTTTGATGACAGGATTGAGCAGGAGCATTGCTGTCCTGAAGAAGGACTCTCTGGTAAATATTTCCTCAGTACTTTTCTGCTATAGCTTTGGCTAATTTTCTCAAAACACTTTCATAATAAGCACGTTATTGCTTTTGAACCCCCAGAAATCCAACAAGCAAAATGCCTTGACTATCCAGCAAAACCTTTGCCATGACCTTTGCTCATGACCTGTTTGCTTTTATTTAATTGGACCACCTCTATGTCTGGCTACCCATTACTTCAATTATGCCTTTTCTTTTCTTCAGGATTATAATGGTAAAGTCATGTTTCACCTCCTGTTCATTCCTTGAATAAACACTTCAGAACTTTTTTTTTAAGTTTTTTTTTGTGAGTACATAGTAAGTGTATATATTTTTCAGGTACACAAAATGCTTTGATACAGGCATTCAATGTAGAAATATCACATGGACAACAGTGTATTCATTCTCTCAAACATGTATCCTTTGTGTTACAAACAATCCAACTATACCCTATACTTACTTTAAAATGTGGAATTAAGCTATTATTAATTATAGTCACCCTGTGTGCTATTAACTAACAGGTCTTGTTCATTATCTCTAACTAATTTTTTGTACCCATTTACCATACCCACCTCCTTGCAGCCCCCACTAAGTTCTGGTAACCATCCTTCTACACTGTCAATGAGTTCAACTGTTTGCCTTTTAGATCCCAGAAATAAATGAGAACATGTAATGTTTGTCTTTCTGTGCCAGGCTTATCTCACTTAACATAATAATCTTGTTTCATCCTTGTGTTGCAAATGACAGGATCTCATTCTTTTTTATGGCTGAATAGTGCTTCACTGTGTATATGTACCACATTTTCTTCATTAATTCATTTCTCAATAAAGACTTGGCCTGCTTTCAAATTGTAGCTATTATGAACAGTAGAGCTGCAAAAAACATAGGAATTCAGGTATCTCTTTGATATACTGATTTCTTTTGATTTGTGTATATACCCAGCAATAAGATTGATGGATCATATGGTAGCTCCTTTATTTTGGATATATATCCAGGAATAAGATTGCTGGATCATACTGTAGCTCTAACTTTAGTTTTTCAGGAACCACCAAACTTTTCTCCATAGTGATTATACTAATTTGCATTCCCACCAATGCTGTATGAGGGTTTTCTTTTCTCCACATCCTTGCTAGCATCTGTTATTGCCTGTCTTTTGGATATAAGCTGTATTAAGTGTAGTAAGTTGATATCTCACTGTAGTTTTGATTTGCATTTTACTGTTGATCAATAATGTTCAACACCTTTTCATATACCTTTTTGCTATTTGTATGTATTCTTTTGAAAAATGTCTAATCAAATCTTCTGTCCATTATTTAAAAACTTTTACGTTAGGTTCAGGGGTACATGTACAGGTTTGCTATATAGGTAAACTCATGTCACAGGAGTTTATTGTAGGTTTTTTCATCACCTATGTGGTAAGTCTAGTACCCAATAGCTTTTTTTCTGATTTTCTTCCTCCTTCCACTTTCCACCCTCAAGTAGGCCCCAGTATCTGTTGTTGCCCTCTTTGTGGCCATGAGTTCTCATCATTTAACTCCCACTTATAGGTAAGAATATACAGTATTTAGTTTTCTGTTCCTGTGTTAATTTACTAAGTATAATGTCCTCTAGCTTCATCCAAGTTTTTGCAAAACATATAATCTTGTTCTTTTTTATGGCTGTGTAGTATTCCATGATATATTTGTACCACAATTTATTTATTTAATCTTCCATGATATATATATTCCACAATTTATTTATTTAATGAACACTGAGGTTGATTCCATGCCATTGCTACTGTGAATAGTGCAACAATGAACATTTTGTGCCTGCATCTTTAGGGTAGAATGATTTATATTCCTCTGAGTATATAGCCTGTTATGGGATTGCTGGGGTCAAAATGGTAGTTCAGTTTTTAGCTCTTTGAGGAATCAACATACTGCTTTCCACAATTGTTGAACTAGTTTATACTACCACCAGTAGCGTATAAGTATTCCTTTTACTCCACAACCTTGCTGGCATCTGTTATATTTTGACTTTTTGAAAATAGCCATTCTTACTGGTGTGAGATGGTGTCTCATTGAGAGTTTAATTTGCATTGCCCAAATAATCAGTGATACTGAGGAGATTTTTTTCATCTGCTTGTTGGCCACATGTATGTCTTCTTCTGAAAATTACCTATTCATCATTTCTCCACTTTTTAATAGGGTTGTTTTTCTCTTGTACATTTGTTTAAGTTCCTTATAGATGATGAATACAAGACCTTGGTCAGATGCATAGTTTGCAAATATTTTCTCTCATTTTCTAGGCTGTCTGTTTACTCTGTCGATAGTTTCTTTTGCTGTGCAAAAGCTCTTAAGTTTAATTAGATTCCATTGTCAATTTTTGCTTTTGTTGCAACTGCTTTTGTCATTTTCATCACAATATCTTTGCCTGTTTCTATGTTCAGAATGGTGTTGCCTTGGTTGTCTTTCAGAGTTTTTATAGTTTTAGGTTTGACATTGAAGTCTGTAATTTATTTTGAATTGATTTTTCATACGGTCTAAAGAAAGGGTTCAGTTTCAGTCTTCTGCACAGGCTAGCTAGTTATCCCAGCACTATTTATTGAATAAGGAGTTGCTATGGTTTGTGCTTGTGTCCCCACCCAAATTACGTCTCAAATTGTAATCCCCAAGTGTCAAAGGGGAGACCTGGTGAGAGGTGATTGGATCATGGGAGCAGTTTTCCCCATGGTATTTTCAGCATAGTGAGTGAGTTCTCACGAGATCTGATGATTTTATAAGGGGCTTTTCCCACTTCCATCACCACTTCCCTTACCTGCCTCCATGTAAGACATGCCTCTTTCCCTTCCACCATAATCATAAGTTTCCTGAGTCCTCTACAGCCCTGCAGAACTGTGTCAATTAAACTCCTTTTCTTTATAAGTTATCCAATCTCTGGTATGTCTTTATAGCTTTGCAAAAATGGACTAAAACAAGAGTCCTCTTCACATTGCTTGATTTTGTCAGCTTTGTCAAAAATCAGATTGTTGTAGGTGTGCAGCATTATTTCTGGACTCTCTATTCTGTTCCAATGATCTATGTGTCTGTATTTGTTGCAGTACTATGATGTTTTGGTTACCATAGCCCTGTAATATAGTTTGAAATCAGGTAACATGATGTCTCCAGCTTTGTGTTTTGCTTAGAATTGCCTTGGCTGTTGGGATGGATTTTTGGTTTTATATAATTTTAAAATAGCTTTTTCTAGCTTTGTAAAAAATGCTTTAGATAGTTTGATAGGAATAGCACTGAATGTATAAATTGCTTTGGGCAGTATGGCCATTTTGACAATATTGATTCTTCTTATCCATGAGCATGTAATGTTTGTCCATTTGTTTGTGTCATCTGTAATTTTTTTGAGCAGTATTTTGTAATTCCCATTGTAGAGATATTTCATCTCCCTGGTTAGCTGTGTTCCTAAGTATTTTCTTCTTTCTGTGGCAATTTTGCATGGAATTGTGTTCCTGATTTAGCTCTTCCTTTGCTGTTGGTGGTGTGTATTAGTCTATATTCATGCTGCTATAAAGACATACCCAAGACTGGGTAATTTATAAAGAAAACAGGATTAAGTAACTCACAGTTCCATGGTGCTGGGGAGGCCTCAGGAAACTTACAATCATGGTGGAAGGGGAAGCAAACATGTCCTTCTTCACATGACGTCTGAGCAAAATGAGGAAATGCTGAGCAAAATGAGGAAAACCCCTTATAAAACCATCATATCTTATGAGAACTCACTCAATGTCATGAGAACAGCATGGACGTAACTGCCCCCCTTAATTCAATTACTTCCCACTGGGTCCCTCACATGACACATGGGGATGATGGGAATTACAAGATAAGTTTTGGGTGGGAACACAGCCAAATCATATCATGATGTATAGAAATGCTAATGAATTTTGTATGTTGATTTTGAATCTGAAACTTTAATAAAGTTCTTTATTAGCATATAGTGCTTTTGGGCTGAGACTATGGGGTTTTTCAGATGTAGGATCATGTCATCTGCAAAAAGGGATAGTTTAGCTTCCTCTCTTCCTATGAAGATGCCCTTTATTTCTTTGTATTGTCTGATTGATCTGGCCAGGGCTATCAATACTGTGTTGAATAGGAGTGGCGGAAGAAGGCATCCTTGTCTTGTACCAGTTTTCATAGGGAATGGCTCCAGCTTTTACCCATTCAGCATGATGTTGGCTGTCAGTTTGTCATAGGTGGCTCTTATTATTTTGAGGTATGTTCCTTCAGTGCTTAGCTTACTGTGAGGTTTTAACATAAAGGAATGTGGAATTTTAACAAAAGCTTTTTCTGCATCTATTAAAATGATCATGTGGTTTTTGTCTTTATTTCTGTTTACATGATGAATCACATTTATTGATTTGCATAAGTTGCACTAACCTTGCAACCTGGGGATGAAGCCTACTGGATCATGGTGGATTAGCTTTTCTTTATATTTTCTTTTCCTTTTTTTATTTTTTGCTGCTGGATTCAGTTTGAAAATATTTTGTTGATTTTTGCATCAATGTTCCTCAAGGATATTGGCCTGCAGTTTCCTTTTTTATTGACTTTGCCACGTTTTAGTATCAGGATGATGCTGGCCTCATAGAGTGAACTGGGGATAAGTCCCTCTCCTTAATTTTTTGGAATAATTTCAGTAGAAATGGCACTAGCTCTTCTTTGTGCATCTGATAGAATTAAGCTGTGAATCTCTCTCGTTCTGGGCTCTTTTTGGTTGGTAAGCTACTTATTACTGAATTAGGTTTGAAAATCATAATTGGTCTGTTGAGAAAATCAATTTCCTCTTGGTTCAATCTTGGGATGGTGTGTGTGTCCTAAGGAAAAACAGCCGTTCTACTTATTCGTATATATCTAAAGGAACTACAATCAGTATCTAAAAAAAATACTTGCACTTACTTGTTTATTATAGCATTTTTCACATTAGTCAAGATATGGAAACACCCCAAGTGTCCATTGATAGATGAATAAAGAAAATGTGGTATTCAAAATGGAAAACTACTCAGCCTTACTAAGGAAGAAATTTTGACATCTGTGACCACATGGATGAACCTGAAGAACATTATACTAGTTTAAATAAACCAAGTACTGTAAAACAAGTGCTACATGATATTAATTATATATGAAATATTTCAGATCAGCCTGGCCAACACGGTGAAACCCTATATCTACTAAAAACGCAAAAATTAGCCAGGTGTGGTGGCATGCGCCTATAATCCCAGCTACTCAGGAGGCTGAGGCAAGAGAATAGCTTGAACCTGGGAGTCGAGGGTTGTAGTGAGCTGAGATCACACCACTGCACTCCAGCCAGGGCAACAAAGCAAGACTCTCTCTCAAAACAAAACAAAACAAAAAGAAAAAAAAGGTAGAAATGTTTTATATCTTGATTGGGGGTGTTCTGGGTTATACAATTGTCAAAACTCATCAACCTATAATTAAAATGGATTTGTTTTACTGTTTATAAATTATATGTTAATAAACTTGATTTTTCTTGTTAAAAAAGAAAGTCAAAATCATAGAAATAGAGAGTAGAGGTTGGTTCCCATGGAACAAGGGCCAAAAAAAAAAAAAAATGGAAGAGAAGTTAGTCAAAGAGTACAGATTTGCATTTATAAGAAGAATACATTCTGAAGACTTAATGTGCAGCTTGGTGACTTTAGTTAAAAATAATGTATTATGCAATTTAAACTTGCTAACAATGTAGATATTAAGTATTTTCACCCGTACCCCCCCCCAGAAAAAAGGTAACTATATAACAGGTATGTTAATCAGCTAAATTGTGGTATACATTTCCATAATGTATACATATGTAAAACATCACATTGTAGTTTTAAATGTATGTCATTATATATCTTTTAATTAAAATAAATGCATACTTAATATATGCTGGCAGGAAGAAGAGAAGAGCACACAATTATTTAAACAAATGATAAATTACACAAAACAGCTATTGGCTAATTTTACTTAAAATAACATCATCCAGATTCACCCATGTTGTCACAAATAGCGAGATTTACTCTGTGTGTGTGTGTGTGTGTGTGTGTGTGTGTTTAAGGCTGAATAATATTCAATTGTACATATATAACAATTTTCATTTATCCATTTATCCATCAATGGGCACTTGAGTTATTTCCTTTTCTTGGCTGTTGTGAACAATGCTAATATAAACATGGAATTTTGACTTCCATCCTTTTAAACATATTAATAAATGAGACTATTGAATCACATGGTTGTTCTATTTTTAATTTTTTGAGAAATTTTTATACTGTTTTCCATAGCAACTGCACAATTTTCCATCCTCACCAACAGTATATAACAGTTCCAGTTTGTACATGTCCTTGCCAACACTAATCTATTTTAAAATTGATAATAGCTCTCTGAATAGGTTTGAGATTATATTTTTTTATTTTTGATGTGTATTTCCCTATTATTAATGATGTTAAACATATTTTCATATACCTCTGGGTCACTTGTATGTCTTGTTTGGAGAAATATCTGCTAACTGAAATTAGCTTGTTACAGAAGAACAAATATTATATTATTCCATGCATATGAAGTATGAATAATTTTCTGACTCATAGAACCAGATTATAGTGGTTGTCTGAGATGGAAGAGTGGAGGAATTGGGGGTTTGCTGTTTAATGATGTGTATAAAGCTTCAGTAATTCATAATGAATAGGTTCTAGTCATTGTACCTATATTAACATAGTACCTATATTAACGATACAATGTCATGCACTTCAGAATTTGTTAAGAACATACATTTTGTGTTAACAGTTCTCAACACCAAAACAGATAAAAAAACAGAAGAAGACAAGGAAATCTTGTAGGTGTTAGATGTACTACATGTTTGATTGTAGTGATGGTATCATAGGTATTTGCATATGTCCAAACATCAAATTGTACACATTAAAAATGTGAAGGTCTTAGTATATTGATTATATCTAAAGAGAGCTGTTAAAAAATACATGTTGAAATGTTTCTAGGTTAGAGACATAGTACCCAATAATGTAGCTGAATTAATGTAATGCCCTCCCTCATTACTGTTCTCTTGAAAAGAAATAAAAAGAAGAAAATAAATGGCTGAAATTCCTTACTGAGAAGGATTATTGGATGAGCTTCTTTTTTGTTTGTTTGTTTGTTTTTGGGAGATGGAGTTTCACTCTTGTTGTCCAGGCTACTGCAATGGCATGATCTTGGCTCACTGCAACCTCCATCTCCTGGGTTCAAACAATTCTCCTGCCTCAGCCTCAGCCTCCTGAGTAACTGGGATTATGGGTACCCACCACCACGCCAAGCTAATTTTTGTATTTTTAGTACAGAAAGGGTTTCACCATATTGGCCAGGCTGGTCTCAAACTCCTGACCTCAGGTGATCTGCCCAGATCCACCTCCCAAAGTGCTGCGATTACAAGCATGAGCCATGATGCCTGGCCCTTTATTTATGTGTTACAGTGTGAATGGAGTGTAAAAAGAAAAGGGGTTCTGTCCTAAACAGCCTTCAGAGAGTGAGACTAAAAGTCACCCCAAAATATCAAGCGAATGTAACTACAGTGTGTTTGAATATATATATTATTTGTGTATTATCTTTAGTTTTCATAGTGTTTCTTCAGATACTGTGAAACAGGAGATACTAATTCACCAAGATTATGACTATTCAGATAGATTATGTGTATTCTATGTATTCTATTTTTAACTTGGTGTCACCAATAACTGTCTTTTAATTTAGGGAATCTCAAAATTATTTGGATATTTTCCTAAGTGGCTTATTTACTTATTCTACTGGTATTTGTGGACTATCTTTTCTTGTCAGGGAGGGGAGAAGGGGAGGATGGCTTATAAACATTCCCAGTCATCATATAGGTAGTTCTTTAAATAAATCTCCAAATAGAAAATGTTTGCAGTTATAGATAAAAGTTATTCCTCCCATCAAACTGGAGGTGGTAGTTGATGAATGGTGAATGTCATTTTCACATGCCATTGGGTGGCTGTATTGGTTTAGTCCTTGTATTACAGATCGTGTAGAGTTTTTATATCCATGGCAGCTAGGCAGTTAGTGACAATTTCATAGCTTTGTTCATTATCAGTGATAATTTCTTATGTTTTCCACAGAAACTTTAAGTTTCTGGTTTTTATATTTTTCTTGTGGTGATCTTTTGGCCAAACCATTTAGCTGGCTAATCCTTGGTCATTAGCTGCCTCACTTCTTGAACAGCTTCTCCAGAGTCTGATCAAAGTTCCAATAATAGGTACATTTATTACATACAGCTAAAAAACTACAGATTGTGGAAGGCCTAATTTTCAAAATCTCCTAGGAGTATGGGGAAAATTTTGCGTTCAATTTTCACAACGCAAAAGAAGAAAGAAATATCCTTGTTTCATATTAGGACATTCATATTCTGTTACATGTCTATATCATTAACTTTAAATCCTCTTAAAGTATCTCTTCTCAAAGTACAACATAACCATAGATATCAATTTTTACATGCATTTATTACTTTTTCTAAGCCATAAGAAGGAAAGAAACAAGTAATCTTCATGTTTTCTGTCAATATAAAGCAGTAAAACTTTTTTTTCTGTGACAGTTTTGAAGCTCACAGACTAATTCTGTGTAAAGAACAAAGAATAGAACTGCATATTTAATTCTATTATGCTGTAAGAAATGACTTTGTTCAAATACATTTTTCTTCTGATTAGACATAGAAAAATGCCTATTTGCTACTAGTGAATTAAAGACTCCTAATTATAAAAATATTTTATGAGGTTATAATGGATATTAAAAATTATTATACATTGTTTCCACATGCAAATGCAGAAAACAAAACAAAATAATAAAGAAGATACCTAGTATATCTAAATTGTTAAAACATATTTTAATGCCTATTTATAAATTAAGGAAATACAATGAACCCAAAGTTATAAACTATGCATAATTTAGTCTTACATAGGGAAAGTAGCTACCAGGTCAGTGGTTCTGACTTCATTAACCATTTTTATGGTCTTTTATATTAATGTTTACTTCTCCATTGAAAAGAATTAGTAGAGGATAAAGCAGGTCATCAATAATTTAAAAGAAAATTTTCCTTGTTTATATGCTTGTGGATAGACTCAAGCTAATAAAATCAATTTGAGTTCTTTTTTTTCTGTGATGCCTTGCATATTTATTTTAAACTAGAGCATCTTTAGGAATTGAGAGCAACCTTTCTAGTAAATGTAAGTAAATTAGTTTCAGGCATAAAGTCAAGGATTTTTTATTTAGGTGTGTCACATGATAACTGAAAATCAGACAGCAATAGGATGATTATAAATAATTGAAGAATATATTCTCACTCAAAATATAAAGAAAACCATATTTATTTCTTGAAATGTTCTCCATTTTAAAATTATTAATGTTGTAAGAAAAACTATCTAAAATATTTTTAAATTTGATTTTTTAGACTTTTTAGATAAAGTAAGTGTATAATTATGTGTATCTTGCCTGAACGCCATCAGACATGTTTGCTATTAACATATTTTATAGAATATATATAAGTCATATGTTATACCTGAAATATGAAATAAAAGTGTGTGTGTGTAGACTATGTATTTTCACAAAGCAAATCAACATATATGTAACATGTCAAGTGATTAGTACTTTTCTGAACCTTCAAATTTTTTTTAAATGAAGGAGAAAGCAAACATTTATTACAGTAACTGATCTGACTTTTGTAAACACAAATGCTTGAATACAGTTAAAGATAAAAATGGTAAAATGCTAAAACAATGAGTCATAACAGTGTACAGTAAACACTGTAAAATATATTAGTTAACTCGTTAACTAATATATCATAAAATATATTAGTTAACTTTAATGAGATTACATATTACTACTGGCCAAAGGAAAATTAAAATATCACACATATGTTGGCAGTAAAAAAAAATATTCACATGAACATGTACATAGGTACAAGCAAAACACTAGAGTGGACACATCTAATTCGCTTTTCTGTAGACATAACATTATTTTCATTTTTTCTCAAGTTACAGAGTTGTGAATTAGATCAAAGACAATGAAGGGTGCACATAACCCAGACTGTTTCTAGGTACCCTTGAAAGCACCTAGTTTTCAAATAAAATGCACCAAATACTTTTTTGAACTATTCCAAAATCTGTCAATTTTTTTCTGACAGTAAACAAAAAATATTATTTCATTACCAAGGCCCATAATTTTATAGGATTATTTTCCACTAAGCAGCATCTTTTTTCTCTAAATATGTATTTTTTCTTTTTTAAAAATGATGATTATGTGTACTTAATTGTTGTGCATGTTTATGGAGTACATACAATCTGGATTTGAATCTCCAATCATTTGTCATTGTATTTTGATATTTTTCAGTTTATTTTGAACTATCAGATCCCGTTAACAAATAAAACCATCATAAAGACAACTTTATAGTAGATATGTAAATTTGTAAGCAAAAACAACTTTCTCTTGATTATATCTCATTTGAAAATACTGCATCAGTAACCAGTCTTGATGTCCAATGAGAGTGTAAAAAATTGGATTTTGGAAAGCAGTAAGAACCAGAACATGTCATAGCTTTGACTCAGAATCAAGATAAAACTCTGATTAATAAACCTTTCCAGAAAGATACACTAGACCTTCAATGAGATTTCAGAACTTTAGACGGCATTCAATAAGCCCAAAGTTGTGGATTAACTCAATAGTAGTTCTGTATTCTGCTGTCTCTGGATTCTTTTGTAGTCACTGAACCCTAGCAAGTCTTCCTTCCAAGCACCTTGATTTCTGCTTTTGTACATTCCTTAAAGAAGCTGCTTTTAAATTTAGCATTTATTTTGTGGATTTCAAGATTATGCTGTCATACTTATGGTATCCCCATACAGAATGCCTAGATTTTGAATGACTTCACCAGAATAGCTTGAGGGGTTTGAATGTCAAAAGGATTTTACATATTGTCTACACTAATGATTTTATGTAACAGAACAAAAGCCAAGGCCAGTATGAGTTCCTCAAGTTTCATGTTTTATCTTAAGTCTTCTAAATTTCAGTTTAATTTCTACTATAAAAATTCAAATTGGAAGAATTCTTATTTGAATAATCATAGAAGATTCTACAAGCCATGTGTAAAAAGAATATCCAGATGCCATATTAAGTTTGTCCAGTTTAAACATAATTTCAATCTTATATAATACTTCCCTTCATGTGAATGAAAAATATTTATTTTTAACTCAGTAATTAAAATATGGAGTCTAGGATATAAAGGGAATCAAGACATAAAATGCTATAAGTGAAACAAAAATATTAAATTAATTAAGAAGTATATATTTTCTGCTATAGTTTTGTAGAGTGAATCAATCTTTTATTGAAAAAGGCTTATAGATAAAGTATCTAAAATGCAAGAACATCATTTTCTGTTATTAAATTTAAAGTTTGCATGTGAATAATTTTATTAATTCCATGGGTCATGGTTTTCACCATTAATTTTTCTGTGTAAATTATTTATTTTAGTATGTTTGGTTAATAATTTTGAAGACTGAAAATGAAAGTATAATTAGTTTTTGGAGGAAAGTCAATAAACAGGGAACTCTAGAAATTATAAAATCAAATGAATTATTTATTTTATTTCCTATTCATTTAGAATCTACAAACAATTTAAGGTAGAGATGTGTGTCAAAGTATTTAACCATTTTTTTCTCTCACATAGAAAATTGCCTAACACATAACAGGTGCTTGATAAAATTTTGTTGAGTTAATAACAGGATTTTAAAATAATCGTTTAATAATAAAATAATCATAAAATCATAATTTAATTATCTAATTTGTTTTTAATAATAGAGGACTCAACTTACCTCAACTTAAACTTCTTTAACTCTCTAGTATTTAAAAATCTCAAACAATTTTGAGAAATCTGAGAATATAAAACATTTGAGTTCCTCAAAATAAGAGCAATATTGGAACCTCAGGAATTATCAATGAAATCTTGACTATTGTGGAAAATGGCAGATAGGCGGCAGGACTAACTTGCAGCTCCCACTCAGATAGACAGAGCGGCCTTGAAAACTCACATCATAAACTTTTGCTCCAAAAACTACCACAGGAACATACCAAGAAAGTTGAGAAAATAAACGACTCTTTGGAGGAGGTGGTTTCCCACTGCAGCCTTCATGGGATAGCCAGGAACTGTGAGACTGCTTGCTTTCTCAGTTGGAACTAGCCTGAAGCAATTTCTCAGCCCTGCTCACTAGCTACATGGAAATAAGCTCAATGTTGTTGGTGGTGGGCATAGTGTAAGTGAGACTGGTCTTTCTGGCTGCAGGGTCCATGGGAGCTGGGTGAGGCCTGTGGCTGCTGGCTTTTCCCCACTTCACTAGTGACCTGAGTGATGCAGCAGAGGCAGCAATAATTTCCCTGGAAACCTATCTCCATGGGTCTGAAAACCACACCTACATCACCCATAGCAGCTTCAGCAAGCCCTGCCCAAGGAGAGTCTAAGCTCAGACATGCCTAACCCTGTCCTCACCTAATGATCTTTTTCTACCCACTTTGGTAGCTAAAGCCAAAGGACATAATTCCTTCGGAGCTCTATGGCCCCTCTCACTGCCTGAACCTAGGGCAAGCTTATATCTTCCCTATATAACCACAGCTAATATGCTCTAGAAAGAGCCACCTTTTGGCTGGAGGCTAACCAACACACAACTAAACTACACCCAAGGACCCTCACAGAGTCCACTTCACTCCCCTGGTACCTCCACTGGAGCAGGTGCTGGTATCCATGGCTGAAAGATCTGAAGATGAATTATACCACAGGACTCTTGGCAGACACTCCTCGGTACCAGCCTAGAGCCTAGTAGCTCTGCCGGGTGGCTAGATCCAGAAAGGAAATAAAAATCACTGAAGTTTAGCTTTCAGGAAGCCTCATCCGTAGGGGATGGGGAGATCACCACATCAAGGGAACATCCCAAGGGACAAAAGAATCTGAACAACAGCCCTTGAGTCTCAGGTCTTCCCTGTGACTTAGTCTAACCAAATGAGAAGTAATCAGAAAAAAAGTTCTGTTAATATAACAAAACAAGGTTTTATAACATCCCCCTAAATCACACTAGCTCAGCAGCAATGGATCTAAACCAAGACAAAATCTCTGAATTGCCAGAAAAGAATTCAGAAGATGAACCATTGTGCCAATCAAGAGGCACCAAAAAGGGTAAAGTCCAACTGAAAGAAATAAAAAATTAAAAAAAAGAAAGAGATACAGGAGATGAATGGAAAAATCTCCAGTGAAATAAATAGCATAAATTTTACCAGGGTTGAAATGAAGAAAAAAATGCTAAGGGCAGCCAGAGACAAAAGTCTGGTTACCCACAGAGGGAAATCCATCAGACTCACAGCAGATCTCTTGGCAGAAACCCTACAAGCCAGAAGAGAGTGGGGGCCAATATTCAATATCCTTAAAGAAAATAACTTTCAACCTAGAATTTCATATACAGCCAAACTAAGCTTCATAAGTGAAGTAGAAATCAAATCCTTTATGGACAAGCAAATTGCTGAGAGATTTTGTAAACACCAGGCCTGCCTTACAAGAGCTCCTGAAAGAAGCACTAAACATGGAAAGGAACAACCAGTACCAGCCACTACAAAAACATACCAATGGTAAAGACAATCGACACAATGAAGAAAATGTGTCAACTAACAGGCAAAACAACCAGCTAGCACCAAAATGGCAGGATCAAATTCACACATAACAATATTAACCTTAAATGTAAATCTGTTAAATACCCCAATCAAAAGACACAGATTGGCAAACTGGATAAAATGTCAAGACCCATCAGTGTACTGTATTCAGGAAATGCATCTCATGTGCAACGACACACATAGGCTCAATGTAAAGGGATGGAGGAAGATTTACCAAGCAAACAGAGAGCAGAAAAAAAAAAAAAAGAAAAAAACCAGGAGTTGGAATCCTAGTCTCTGATAAAATGGACTTTAAACCAACAAAGATCAAAAGAGACAAAAAAAGGCATTACATACTAGTAAAAGAACCAATGCAACAAGAAGACCTAATGATCCTAAATATATATGCACCGAATACAGGATCACCCAGATACATAAAGCAAGTTCTTAAAGACCTACAAAGAGACTTGGACTCCCACACAATAATAGTGAGAGACTTTAACACTCCACTGTCAATATTAGACAGATCAACGAGATAAGGAAAAATTAACAAGGAAGTCCAGGACTTGAACTCAGATCTGCACCAAGCAAACCTAATAGACATCTATAGAACTCTCCACCCCAAGTCCACAGAATATATATTCCTCTCAGCACCACATCACACTTATTCTAAAATTGACCACATAATTGGAAGTAAATCACTTCTCAGCAAAGGCAAAAGAACGGAAGTCATAACAAACAATCTCTCAGACCACAGTGAAATCAAATTAGAACTCAGGATTAAGAAACTCACTCAGAACCTCACAACTTAATGGAAACTGAACAACTGACTCCTGAACGTCGACTGGATAAACAATGAAATGAAGGCAGAAATAAAGATGTTCTTCGAAAACAATGAAAGCAAAGACACAATGTACCACAATCTCTGGGACACATTAAAAGCAGTGTCT
Organism: Cacajao melanocephalus; assembly: GCA_963573385.1. Taxonomy (NCBI): domain Eukaryota; kingdom Metazoa; phylum Chordata; class Mammalia; order Primates; family Pitheciidae; genus Cacajao; species Cacajao melanocephalus. The sequence goes on from CAUYLG010077468.1 coordinate 43,508, forward strand.
AGAGGGAAATTTATAGCAACAACTGCCCACATGAAAAGCAAGGAAAGATCTAAAATTGACACCCAGTCGTCAAAATTGAAAGAACTAGAGGAGCAAGAAAAAAAAAAAAAAAACAAAAAACTCAAAAGCTAGTAGAAGACAAGAAATAATTAAGATCAGAACAGAACTGAAGGAGATAGAGACAAAAAAAAAAAAACCCTCAAAAAATCAATTAATCTAGGAACTGGTGTTTTGAAAACATCAACAAAATAGACAGACTGCTAGCCAGATTAATAAAAAGGAAAAGGGAGAAGAATCAAATAGATGCAATAAAAAACAATAAAGGAGATATCACCACTGATTCCACAGAATTGCAAACTGCCATCAGAGATTACTACAAAGACCTCTATGCACATAAACCAGCAAACCTGGAAGAAATGGATAAATTGCTGGACACTTGCATCCTCCCAAGACTAAACCAGAAAGATGTTGACACCCTGAATAGACCAATAAAAAGGTCTAAAGTTGAGGCAGCAATTAATAGCCTACCAATAAAAAAAATAATCCAGGTCTATATGGGTTCACAGCCAAATTCTACCAGACATACAAAGAGGAGCTGGTACCATTCCTTCTGAAACTATTCCAAACAATTCAAAAAGAGGGAATCCTTCCCAAATCATTTTATGAGACCAAGGTAATCCTGATACCAACACCCAGAAGAGAATCCACAAAAAAAGAAAACTTCAGGCCATTACTCATGATGAACACAGATGCAAACATATTCAATAAAATACTGGCAAACTGATTGCAACAGCACATCAAAAATCTTATCTATCACGACAAAGTCTGCTTCATCCCAGAAATGCAAGGCTAGTTCAACA
>CAUYLG010077470.1:0-49287 GCA_963573385.1 Cacajao melanocephalus
AAGATGAGATTTAGGTGGGGACACAGCCAAACCCTATCACCTCTTAATCAAATGTGATTGCTTATCATGAAAATGAAAGAGCTACACTGGAGCACTTACTATATGGCAGGCATGTGCTAAACGACGCTTGTGCTTTATGCCTGTGAGATAGGCATTATAACCCTCATTTTACAGTGGGAGCCACCAAGGCTTAGAGATGTTATTTGAACTGCCCAAGTTCACCCAGCCCTAGGCAGCGAAGCTGGAGTTCTAACCAGGCGGTCTACACTACACTCACAACTTTGACCACCCACTATAGGGTCCTCTACATTCATAACTCATTTTTGTAAAAGGGACTAAAATAAGAATTGTCACCAGGGACAGTGGCTCACATCTCAGTGCTATGGGAGACTGAGGCAGGAGGATTGCTTGAGACCAGGAGTTCAAGACCAGCCTGGGTAACATAGCAAAACCCCATCTCTACAAAAAGAAAATAATAATAAGCAAAAACAAAACCAACATTTTTTTGCTGGGTGTGGTTGCCCGTACCTGTGGTTCCAGCCACTTAGGAGGCTGAGGCAGGAGGATGGCTTGAGCTCAGGAGTTCCAGGTTGCAGTACACTATAATCACACCTCTGCACTCCAGCCTGGATGACAGAGCAAGACCCTGTCTCTAAAAGAAGAAAAGTGTTGTCGATATTAAATGTTTAAACAATGCCTTTTTTCCGGGGCTCCCAGATTCCCAGAGATTTTTCATCCCTAACTTGGAACTGAAGAATTCAGGAACTAGTAGGAAGCAGAACAGGCACCCTCATTCCCAGCACAAAGAACCCCAGCGTGGACACCAGCACCGGCGCCTCCCACCCCTGTCTCCTCATCCCTGCCTGGGCCCTCCATCGCTGGAAGGAGGGAAACACAGGCCTGGACTCCCCTCTAGTGGCCATGAAGCTAACTGCAACAGACCCCCTCCACACCCACCCAGGCCAGCCAGTTGCCAGAGCGAGCCCTAGGTGAAGTGGGAGCCTGCACCCGATGGACACACCCACACCCGCTGAGGTGGCAGCAGGCCCCTGAGCATGGAGACTTCATCCAGGTACTGGAGTTGAGAGGCCTGAATGCTGTGGCCCCAAAAGGCCAAACCATACCGAATCATCTCATCCTTTTCACCTCATCCGCCTCCCATCCCTCCCCAGCTGAAGAGGGCATTAGATGTCAGAAGGAAGCTGCCCCCAGGAAGCAGGATTCTGGCCCTGGGACAATGACCAGAACCCTGAATGACTGTCGAGAACACTTCCCCGCAGTTGGCCTGTGGCCTCCCTCCAAGGCTCTCACCCACTCCTCTCCATCCTGCATGCCCCAGCACTCCACTTCTCTAGAAAGCCTTCGCTGAGCCCTCCCTCCACACCACACCACTCAGTCCACAGTCACTCCCTTCCCTGATCTCTGCCAGGGGTACCCAGGTCACCTCTCAGCGCCCGGCACACCTTTCAGGACCATCGGTTCTCCCCTCCCCAGCCGTTCCCCCAGTGAACCGGAAGCCTCTGAAGGCCAGGATGACACCATCCATGTCTCTGGTGCCCACCCTCAGAGTGTCGTCCAGGCCAGGGCACCGGAACCTGCTCAACTGGCTGCAGCAAGTCCACCTGAGGACTCAGCCTCGGAGAGCAACGCCAGCCCCAGCAATGCTGCCTCTCTTCTCCTGGCCCTGCTGGTTGACCCAGGGAACTATGAGGGTCCAGGCAGGTGGCCCAAGGGAGGGAAGGAAAGGTTCCCAGGAATGCACAGCCTGGAGCTGCAGAGAGAGGACAGCTAACAGGGCTGGTAGAAGTGACCCGTCAGCATCTCTGTGAAAGCACAGAAAACGCCTGCTGGGAGAGCAGCCTTTTGGGGCACAGCAGCTGAGGCCTCTCTGGTGGAAGGTCCTACCTGAAAGAGCAGGGGACAAGCCCCTCACAGGCGCATCAGCCCTGAGGAGCAGCCACCCCCAGCCCAGCCCCAGACCAGGCAGCAGGGACCTCCCTTCCTCCGAGGTCCCCACCTCAGAATCAGGCTGATGGGATGCTGCCCTACCAGCTGGCTTGAGAGTACCTCCGCATGAAGCCCTCCCACTGCTCCCCTCCCGGCTCCCACCTCCAAGGCCTGAGTGCATTCGCCAGCTTCGGGCTGTCAGGAGCAATTCCAAGTGCCCCATTTATATTCCTAAGTAGAGGACTTGTTAATATGGAGCCTGCCTCTGGGGAAATGGGAATGTGCTGGGTGAGAGATGACAAATCACAGCCCAACAGCCCGGCTGAGAGCACTGATACTCACATCTCATTCATCAGCCCCGGAGCCTCCCACCACATGGGCCAAGGGGGCAGCCCCGGAGGATCCCTGCGGGCTCCAAGAAGCACAGGCATTGGAGGGTGGTGGCAGGGGGATCTGTCCTACCAGGAGGCTGGAGGAGGGGGCCCAGTGTTGAGGGGGAGCCCAGGAAGTGGGTATGGGTGAGGCCCAAACCGCAGCATTCCCTGGGACTAAACTTCCACTCCTGGCTCCAGTGAAAGAGTGAAAGGCCCAGAACACCATCAGTTCCATCTTGAGCCACATCAGTCCCTGCCTGGAGAAGTATCTGGTCAGGCCAGTGGGCCAAAGCAGGGCCAGGCTGGTTCCTGCTCTGGTTCCACATGCACACACATACACACGCACACTCTCACATGCACACACACACAGGTGTGCATGCATGCACATGCACACTCACGCACACACAGGTGCACATGCATGCACACGCACACACAGGCGCGCACACATATGCACACTCCCACAGCCCAACACAGATGCAGGGCAGGGCACACAGCTAGTCTGGCCAGGCAGTACCATGGCATGCTTGGTGCCAGGTCCCAGGCAGGGCGGGTGTGCAGCGTGAGTAATGGCGGGCGAGGGATGCACCCGAATCCTGATAAGGGAGAATAATAACTTGTCAAAGATATATATGATATGTGTTTGCTTTCCCAACGGAATATCTATGGGGCTAATTCATCAAGCCAGCGGGCTGGCTGGAGACCCAGGGAGGGAGAAGAGAGGAGCCGCACGTGACAGGGCAGCCGCCCAGGCAGCTGGTGTGGCCTGTGCAGGCCTCCTGCCCGTCCGGCCTCCAAGGGACCCGCAGGCAGGAGCACCAGAGCCCTGGAAGGCACTGAAACAGGCCCTGCCCAGCAGGGCTCACCGGCTCTCCTCCAGGGCACTTTTGGGTCTGGAATTCACAGTAGGCATCCCACCTGCTTGGGAATTTCCCTGTTCTCTTGTGTGCTCCTTCTCTCATCCACTCATTCTTTCTTCCTACTGCACCACCTGTGCAAAGCCCGTGGGGTTTGAGAAGCTGAAAGGTCATCAGAAAACACCATCCCTTTTGGAGAGGGCAACAGATGCTGCTTTTCAGGCAGAACGGAGCCAAGAGGGCAGCTCCTACCTGGGCCATCCTCTCCTCATCTACGCCCCACTCTGCTCCCCCACTGTCTCCCTCCCCCCCACACTCCGACACCCCAATCCTCCTAGGCAGAACGGGGGAGAAAAAGAAAGAAGGCAAAAGGGCCCGTTCACCTTGTCCAGGTCATTTCAAGGATGCCAAAGGCAGAAAACCCTCCTGGAAACACAGGATGCCAACAGGAGGCTCCACCTGCCACAGAAATGCAGAGGGGGCCAGCCCCTCACCAGAGAAAATCCCTCATCTGTCTCTGCCTTCATGATCACCCACGGGATGAAAGCTTCCTTTCTAACCCCTTCTCTGCCTTGTAATAAGAAACCTTGAGTTCCCGTGCACCCCACCAGACCTCCCCCTGGAGTTCTGCCTTTCCCTCAGCCCCTGTGTCCTAAGCCCCCCAGCCAGCCTGGGGGCAGCCAGGGACCAGTCTCCAGAAGGGGAACCCCAAAATCAAGGTCTTGAAGGAAGGGTCCCCAATGAGCCTCCTCAGAAGCCACCTCCAGACCCTGCCCTCATGCTTCCCATCCTGCAGGCCTGGGACAGGCATCTTCCCAGCTGCGCCCCCACCCCAGGGCCTCGCTGTGTTGTCTGACTCATGGAACAGCCACCCAGCTCTGTGTTCCACCACTCACCACTGGCGATAAGTCCCTCACTTGGGTTGGCTCCAAGCTGGCATTCAGCATCCTCCTGTACCCACTCATTCAACAAAGGCTGGAGCCCCTAGTACGTGCCAGGCTCATTCTTGGCACTGGGAACACACCTGCAAACACAACAGATGAGGAGGCCTGCCGCTGTGCAGCTGAGATTGTTAAAATGTTGAAATACTTCCACTCCAATTGGTAAACACCTATCCCACCCAGCAATTCTCGCCCCTACCTCCCCACGGCCCGGCACCTAAAAGTTAACTCCCGTCACAGCTCAGGGGGCTTCTAGGACCCCGCCCAGTGTCCTCCATGCCTGATGTCCATCCTGATGAGCCAGCGCTGATGCCACACTGCTGTTAAAGGTTTTGACTCTCATGCCTGGGTGGCACACCTGGAGCCCATCCTGCAGGCATTAAATGAGAGCTTCTCTGTGCAACAGTCACCGTGGGCTTCCTCCCTTCCTTTCTTCCTGCCTGCCCTCTTCCCCTCCTTCCTTCCTTTCCTCCTCCTTTCTCTCCCTCCTTCACTCTCTGTTCCCCTCCTTCCTTCCTTTCTTTCCTCCTTCCCTCTCTCCTTCCATCCTTTCCTTTTCCATCTTCTTTCCTTCCTTCCCTCCCTCTTTCTCTACCTTTCTCGTCATCTTTTCTTTCTGCTTTCCCTCTCTCCCTCTTTCCCTTCTACCTTCATTCCTTCCTTCCCACTTTTCTTCCTCCTTCCCACCTTCCCCTCCTCCTTTCCCTCCTTCTCTCCCTCCTTCTTTCTCTTCCTCCTTTCCTTCTTTCTCTCCCTCCTTTCCTCTTTCTCTCCCTCCTTCCCTTCTTCTCTCCTTCCTTCCCTTCCTCCCTTCTTTCTTTCTCTTCCTCCTTCCATTCCTTTCTTCCATCCTCTTCCTCCCCTCTCCTTCTCTCCTCCTTCCTTCTTTCCCTTCCTCCCTTGCCTCCCTCCTTCCTGTTTGAGGTCCATGCTCTCCCTCTTAGCTAAGCTACCTTACCCTCTCCAGACCCTCAGCTCCGGGCACAGATCTGAGAGACCACCTGTCAGTCAGTGCCCACAGTCCCCCTCCCTCCCACACAGAGCCATCTCCCAGATCCTGAGGGCCAGGAAATATGGAGACCAGGCTCCAAGAATGCCAGCCTCTCCCCCACCTCCCCTTCCTCTCCACTGCTCCCTAATGGACACTGATAGCCTATGCCCCTCTCTGCCTCCTCTGTCCCTCTCCCCAACCCTTTTTGCTGCCCTGTCCATGGAGGGCGGGCCTCAGGGTTGGGGGGAGCTGGAGGGCGCTGGCCTGGCCCCTCCCAGGGCATGGGAAAGGGGAGAGGAAAAGGGGGGCGTGCCCCCTGCCAGTGCAGCCTGAAGCTGGAGAGCAATTAACGTGGCATTTTCAAACAAGGGCAGAGAAGCAGGAGCCACAGGCCTGAATCAGCACATCAGAGAGGCGGGTGCCAAGCTGGCTCAGCTCGTTAGCAGGACAGGGTTGAGCCAATGAGAAACAAGGTCAAGGAGAAGGGGTAGGAGACCCAGATGAGATGGGGTGGGGGAGGGCGAGTCAGGAAGGCAGCACCAGGGCCCCCACCATCCCTGCCCTGCAGCCAGCCTGGATTCGGTCCTGACTGCCCACTGCCCGAGATCCACCATCACCCTGCACGCCGCCACATAACCTCTGCCTCCACGCACCAGTCAGCACGTGTTTCCCAAGCACCTACTCCACGACTGGAGTAAACCCTTCCAGGAGTTGACCTCCCAGGAAAACGTGGGCCAAGACCCTGGGGCCTAAGAAACAGCACAGGGCTAGAGAGGATGGAGGCAGATGAGGGCCGGGAGATTTCATGGAGGAGGTGGTCTTTTTAGTAGCTACGTTTAAAAGAAGGTCTACATATCCTGCCTTTTTCCTAAAAGGAAACAAAGCAGCTGAATCCTGTTATCTGCTGAGTGCCTTACCAGGTGCAGGAGTCAGGATCCACATGGCCTGTGATCCTTACCTCATCAGCCTGCAACGCTCTCTCACTTGCAGAGGAGGTGAGAGGCACAGAGACTGAGGGGGAGGTGGGGAGGTAAGTGACTCACCCAAACCCATACAGCTAGAAGAGGGCAGGGCTGGGTCCATCGGACTCCAGAGCCCATGTTCTTTCATAGGCAGGGCTCCTACAGGTAGGAGTCGGCAAGGCTGAGAACATGGAAGGTCCCCGGAGGAGCAGAGGGGACAAGGCCCAGATGTGAGAATAAATGGAGTGAGTTTCAGCAACCAGGCCACCAGCCAGGCTGGAGGTGAGACAGAACCCTCCGGCAGCCCCGGGACGGGGTCAATGACCGGGTCTTGTGGATGTCCCACAACTTAGGAGGGTCTCCTGAGCCACCTAGTAAAGCATCCTTGCAGACAAGAACCAAGAATGCACCAGCACCTCACACTGGACCACAGCATCGTGATCGCCAGCTCTACTGGCCTGCCTGCCTGCCTTCCTTTTCTCCTTCCTCTCTCTTCCCTTCCTTTCCCTCTTTCCTTGGTTAATTCTTGACCCTTGAGAGAGGGACCATTTCCAAGAGGCTGTGTGATTCTCTCTGTTTCTGATGTTACTGCTCTGTTCTAAGCAAGGAAGGTTTAGGCAGAAGGCTCAAGGCAGGGGCCACAGGCTGGGGGGAAGTTTGGTGACAGTCAAAAACTGGGCAAAATCTCTGGAGGAAGCCCCACCACAACCATGTTGGCTGTAAGACACAGGCTCCCAGGTGGGTGAAGGAGAGTGTGAGGGAGAAAGGGATTCCCTTGCTCAGCTAAATTCCTGGCCTGAATTTCTCCTTAGCATCAACCTCAGAATCACTTGTACCTGGGAGGCGGAGGTTGCAGTGAGCCCAGATTGTGCCATTGCACTCCAGCCTGGGCAACAAGAGCAAAACTCCAGCTCAAAAAAATGGATAAATAAATAAAATAGAAAATGAAGACTGCCCCTATGTCAGAGACAAAGAAAATAGAATGAGAGAGGCTCAAGGTTACACAGCCAGTAAATACAAGACCTAAGCCATTAACTTGTCTATTTCCAAAACCCATGCTGTGTACCACTAAGGGTGATGGTAGACCTCTAACACCCACCGACACATTTTAAGGTCTTCACGAAGCACCACATTCAAGAATATCCATGACATTGAATTTGCACTTGCCCCAAAGACATTCAATCAATAAATCCTGAGTACCGACTCTGTGTTCAGTGGATGTGTAAATGGTGGCCATCAGATCCTGGCCTGGAGTTGTCAGGGTCTTTGTGGTAGACATCACCTTGGCCTGGGGTCTGTGGTCCTGACAGGGGCCCTTCCATCTCTAATGCTGCGGTGTGTGCATCCATCTAGGGAAACCGCCTCTCCTCTGGTTTTCCAGGCCCTGGCCTAAGGCAGCCTGCAGTTCTTAACTTGCTTGCAGAGCTGACCTCCCCAACTGGTCTTTTGCTCCAAGAACAATCAAACACAGGTTACCTTGCTTCCTGGAGGGCTCTCTGATGAGCCATCACTCAAGAGTTCCCCTTTAAACAAAGCAACACGGTGCCCTAACAGAAGTGTCCAGCAGTCTGAGACAGGAGAATCGCTTGTGCCTGGGAGGCAGAGGTTGCAGTGAGCCAAGACAGTGCCATTGCACTCCAGCCTGGGCGACAAGAGCAAAACTCCGTTTCAAAAAAAACACATAAATAAATTAAATAAAAGTAAGACCCTCTGACTCTCCCATGGGTCAGAGATAAGAACATCATTCCACCTGAAAGGGGCAAATGATTCTTCTCAGAATGTTCCTAAGTGATTACTAGTCTACCCCCTCACTCTACAAACAAGGACACCTGAGACCTGTCGGAGAAGGTTAGAGACTCACCCCACCTCCTAGAGATGGAGCTGGGATGTGGACCCGCTTTTCTGGTCCCATGTCAAGGGCTCCTTCCCCCATCACCATGTGCGCAATGTGACAGGGTCAGGTCAGCATGGGTGCCGGGGCAGAGCAGAGCGGGGCCAGGCCTGATGTCAAGTAATAGCATAACAGCTACCAAAGCACCCTGGCAGGGCTGTCTTCGCTCCAAGGAAATTGAAGAGGGTGTTGCTTCCCTACTCACCCATTCTGGCAGCTGACTGGCTTTGGGCTTGTCTGAATCTGTTGTGGGGATGGAGGGGGTCCTTGTGCAGCCAGGGCCACAGGGTCTTTGTCTGAAGGAAGGGTCCCACCTCTACAGCCGGGCCGGCATAGAGGCCAGCAGGGTGGGAACAGCCTAGCTTGTCTGAAGGGGCCCAAGTTCTTGAGCATCACAGTCCTGGGGAGCAAGTTGTCTCCCACACCCAGGACAAGGGGATGCAACAGACCCTCACACATCCCCTGTTCGTCTCCTCAACCTGCCCCCAGCAGAGCCAGTTGTCCTCCTCCCCAGCCCAGGCGGGGGAAGTTTCTCATGTTAGAGTTGAAAGGCGCCTCTCCAGTGATTAAGCCAGACCCGTCCTTCAAGTCCTCCGGCCGTAGTGGGATTTTTGCTGTTCACAATTAGCTCACTTTTTGACAATATTGTGTCTTCTCTTCTGTCATTTCCTCCTGCCCTGTCTCAGCCTGTTGAAATGTGGCCCATCTTTTAAGACCCGTTTCAAAGCTGGCCTCCTCCACTGGCCCTGTGGGCAGTCTCCCAGCCCAGAGCCTCTGGCCCCTCCTAGCCCAGGCATCATTTCCCAGTGTGTGCTGTGGTGACATTTGTAAATGTTTCTTTCCTAGCCCGGTGCCTGGCACCAAGGAAGCTCAAAATTCGTTTTTAATTAAATAAATAACTCCAACATACTCATCATGATACAGATGAGGAAACTGCAGCTGAAAGAAGCTGAGTGGCTTCCCCAGGGCCCCATACCTGGTCAGTGCCAGAGGCGGCTCCAAAACCCGTGTGATCCCACCCTGTCTTCATTCACTGACCCCATAACTCCTCTCGCCACTGCATCGAGCCAGAGACCACAAGCTCAGCATCAGCAGTTTTTAAATTGCCATATGTATCACACATACAGAAGAGGTATAAATATATAAATACAGTTAAAAGGACAACAATCAGGGCCCGGCGTGGTGGCTCACGCCTGTAATCCCAGCACTTCGAGAGCCCAAGGTGGGCGGATCACCTGAGGTCAGGAGTTTGAGACCAGCCTGGCCAACATGGTGAAACCCCGTCTCTACTAAAAATACAAAAATTAGCTGGGCTTGGTGGCAGGCGCCTGTAATCCCAGCTACTCGAGAGGCTGAGCAAGGAGAATGGCTTGAACCCAGGAGGTAGAGGTCACAGTGAGCCGAGATCGTGTCATTGAACTCCATCCAGCCTGAGTGACAGAAAGAGATTCCATCTCAAAAAAACAAACAAATAAAAAGGATAACAACCAGTTCCCCATCTGTGCCTCCACCACCTGGTTAAGACCCGGGAGTGTGACTGGTGCCTGAGAAGCTCCCTGTGGGCCTCGTCCCCGCTCCCCCGCTGTGCCCCTAAGGCGTTGCCCTGGAGTTAACCACTCTCCTAACTTTTGTGTGAATCATTCCCTTGCTTTGCTTTATGGCTGTGCCACTTTTATGCGTCTCCCTAACAATGCACCACCCTTTGCTTCCGCAGCTAGGTTTGTGCTTGCTATTCTGTTTTTCAAAACCACACAGGATCTGTGATCTCTGCAGTGCTTAACATTGTTAACGTTTAAGTTTTCCCAGCACACTGAACTCTGAGCAGATGCCTATTATAAAACCAGGCCACAAACACACGTATGGAGTCCTCCCATCAGATCTCACACACGCTCTCCTAAAAGCCACTTTATTTTGGGCACTGAATTAATGGTATACAAATGACATGCACAGTGATGTGGAATTAGCATATGTCTTCAATTTTTTTCAGGAAGAGATTTTGTATGTGTGTGGAAAAGTCATCTGCTCGGGCCCTTTCTTCACGAGGCTGTTTTGATCCCACTTGTCTGACGACGGGGATCTGCCCTCGTGTTTGGAGGCAGAAAAGGGGCCCCAGGAGTGTGTAAAGAGAAACAGGCTCAGAGGGTCCCCCAGAACCCTCCTTCCTTCCCCCTCAGCCAGCTTTCACCACGGTGGCTTTGGCCCACAGCTGCCCTAGCCCAGGGACCCGGTGGCAGGCAGAAGCAGACCTACTTTGGTTTCCATGGTAACTGCAGGAGTGAGCCGCAGCCAACAAGGCAGCTGGTTTGAAGGGTGTTGATCTCTCTGCAGACCAGCAAGGCAGAACCACCAGGGACCAGAGGTGGCAACCAAGCCAGGAGGCGCCACAGGAGCTGGGCATGCGAGGTCCACAGGGACCTGTCTGAAGAGCTCAACCGCTCATTCCCAACCCTCTGCCACCCATCCACCCAGACAGAGCCACATGCTGAGCAGCGCACATCTGGACTCCACTGTGAACACAACTCAGACCCTCGTTCGCACCAATACATCCCAGCTTCACATCTGGACCCATTTTCACCGAGGAGACACGTGAAAGTGGCACAACGATAACACAGAGCAGGAGAATGATTCACACAAAAGTTAGCAGAGTGGTTAACTCCAGGGCAGTGAAGGAAGGGTCACAGTTGGGGATTAGGGTGGCACAGGGAGCTTCCAAGGCACTAATAACATTGGATGACAAAAATACAAACCCCTGGGGCTGGGCGTGGTGGCTCAGGCCTGTAATTCCAGCACTTTGGGAGGCCAAGACGGGCAGATCACTTGAGGTCAGGAGTTTGAGACCAGCCTGGCCAAAATAATAAAACTCATCTCTACCAAAATTACAAAAATTATCCAGGCATGATGGCTCAAAACTGTAATCCCAGCTACTCGGGAGGCTGAGGCAGAAGAATCACTTGAACCCAGGAGGTGGAGGTTGCCGTGAGTGAAGATCACACCACTGCACTCAACCTGGGCAAATGAGTAAGACACCACCTAAAAAAAAAAAAAAAAAAAAAAAAAAAGAACAGACCCCTGCATATAAATGCTTATTCACACATAGTATATAAGATTGACACCCAGAAAGATCCACATTCTGGCTGGGCACAGTGGCTCACACCTATAATCCCAGCACTTTGGGAGGCCAAGGCAGGTGGATCACAAAGTCAGGAGGTCGAGACCATCCTGGCCAACATGGTGAAATCCCATCTCTTCTAAAAATACAAACATTAGCTGGGCGTGGTGGCACGTGCCTATAATTCCAGCTACTCAGAGGCTGAGGCAGGAGAATCTCTTGAACCAAGGAGTCAGAGGTTGCAGTGAGCCAAGATTGCACCTCTGCACTCCAGCCTGGAGACAGAGCAAGACTCCATCTTAAAAAAAAAAAGATCCACATTCACCCCAATCACCTTCTCTATACGCAACCCTCTACCATACAGACACTGCACAGTGGGGCACACACTCCATTCACCACATGCATGCACAGACCCAATCTCCCCGACATGCCTGTGCTCACTGTGTACTCATAGGGACACCCCCAGACACATACTCAAAATGCAAATCACAACCTCTAAACGCTAAAACTCAGAAGTTGAGGAGCACAAGCTTCCTGAAATGACTCAAAAACAAGATTGTGGTTCCATTCAGTGCTGGAAGCAAATCACAAAACGACCCCCCAGGCTTGTTGCCTCATAAACCAGGCCTATCATGGAGCAAGGCCTTTCATCTTCTCTGTTTATTTACTCAGAGGAATTCTCTTTTGTGTCCTCTATAAATGCCAAAAGGACAAAAACGTGTCAGCTCAGACTTGAAATAAAAACGCTGATGATAGACTCAGAGAGACACACACTCCTCTTCTTTTTAAGACAGAGTCTCACTCTGTCACCCAGGCTGGAGTGCAGTGGCACGATCTCGGCTCACTGCAACATCTGCCTCCCGGGTTCAATCAATTCTCCTGCCTCAGCCTCCCCAGTAGCTGGGACTACAGGTGTGTGCCACCACACCCAGCTAATTTTTTGTATTTTTAGTAGAGATAGAGTTTCACCACGTTAGCCAGGATGGTCTCTGTCTCCTGACCTCGTGATCTGCCCTTCTTGGCCTCCCAAAGTGCTAGGATTACAGGTGTGAGCCACCGCGCTGGGCCCCACTCTTCTTTGAGATACCCATGTGTGGTGCCTACCACTGAGCATGCCCCACAAGGTGCACCACCCACCGCCCCCGCAAGACAAGGACAAGAGGCCTGCTGGGTACTGCTTTAGGAAGGCAGGAAACATTGTAAGAAGCACAGAGTATCTTGGTAAGCCAAGGTCAGCTCCTGAGCTGGCCAGGACACTTCATAGCCAAGACCCCATCCACATAAGCCCTTGAGAACAGGAGGTCACAGAGACACTTGTGGAAGACATTTGGTTGAGAATCTCTTGAAGCACATTTGAAGATTCATGACATTATTTTCAATATTGTCATAATGATCACTTTTTTTTTTTTTTTTTTTTTGAGGCAGAGTCTCGGTCTTGTCACCCAAGCTGGAGTGCAGTGTCATGATCTCAGCTCACTGCAATCTCCAACTCCCGGACTCAAACGATTCTCCTGCCTCTGCCTCCCGAGTAGTGGGGATTACAGGTGCCCACCACCACACTCGGCTCATTTTTGTATTTTTAGTAGAGATAGGATTTCACCAGGTTGGCCAGGCTGGTCTCAAACTCCTGATCTCAGGTGATCTGCCCGCCTCAGCCTCCCAAAGTGCTGGGATTACAGGCATGAGCCACCGTGCCCGGCTGATCACTTCTTAATGTGCAGAAATTGACAGGTGTATGTAGCATGTACACGTGTCTCTATACTTATTATAATGATGATAATATTTATTGGGCACAAAAGGTCAATACATGTTAGCTGTTATTATTATTGTAATTTTACATGGTTAATCAAAATAATGGAGACGTAGGGGGTTGTTGAGATGAGCTTCCTTTATTTCCTAGGGTTTTGATTCAGTAAACATTTTTCAGTTTTAGCAGTAGCTATATTGCATTGTGCTATATTTTACAAAACAATTTCACATACACTCTCTCCTTTCAATCCCAGAGCAGCTCCTGGACGAGGGAATGACGCTGGGGGAGGGAGCAGGTCATAGATGAGTAAGGCCCAGACCCAGGCCTTCAAGAGCTCACAAGCTAGTGAGGAAGGGTTCCAGGAGCAGCTTTGAAACCATGCCATGACGCCTCGGGTTGTCACACAGGGCCTGCCAAAGGCAGTGAAGCACAGGAAAGGGAGCCATTTGTTGCTGGGGAAGAATCAAGAAGGGTTGGAGAATCAAAGAAAGCTTCAGGGAAGAAGTCCCACTGGAACCAGGCCTAAAAACGCAGGTAGATTGAGGCAAGCGAAGTTCCAGGCTGGAAAAGGGCATTGCGGTCCCAGGCACAGCTGCAGAACAGAAGCTGGTGGCCTAGGTAGCCTGACTTGAGGGGCTGGGGCAGGAGCAGGGGGAAATAAAGCTGTGAAGGTAGACTGAGGCCAGATTTGGAAAGGCCTTGCATCAGAAGCCAAGGTTTCGGGCCCCAGTGAATGACCAGGTGTTTGAACCAGCCAGGCTTGTGCTCCAGAGAAACATCTACATAGCCTAAGGTTAGTGAGGATCTGAGCCAAGCATAAACCCATAGGATTAAATCATGACATACACACAGAGAATGCTTTTTTTAAAACTAGATTCTTTGATCCCATAAAACTACTCAACTCTTCTTGCCCCTACCAGGAATTATGGGGAGCTGACCTTACTGCTCATGGAACTTTAGATTCTCCTGCTTAAAAAGGGACGGCCAGACGCGGTGGCTCACGCCTATAATCCCAGCACTTTGGGAGGCTAAGGTGGGCAGATCACCTGAGGTTAGGAGCTCAAGACCAGCCTGGCCAACATGGTGAAACCCCATCTCTACTAAAAATACAAAAAATTAGCTGGGCGTGGTGGCAGGCGCCTGAAATCCCAGCTACTTGGGAGGCCAAGGCAGGAGATTCGCTTGAATACAAGAGGCAGAGGTTGCAGTGAGCCGAGATATTACCACTGCACTCTAGCTCGGCAACAAAAGTGAAACTCCTTCTCAAAAAAAAAAAAAAAAAAAAAGAAAAAGAAAGGGAAGGGAAGGGACTTTTGCTGTCTAAATGTCATCCCTGGGTCAGGCTGCTGTGTCCTCTTTGCCCAACGCTGGTAATTAGAAACTTCTTGCTTCTCTGCCCTGTTGGTGGGTATGGCGCTCCGGGGTACACCTGGGAGCCTCAGGCCCACACAGGAGAGTTAAGATTGAACTCTCTCAGGAACAAAGCCAGAGCCCCCAGCGGAACCCCCACACCTAGCTCAGGCCCTGACCTGTAGAAGGTTCTCCATAAATGTTTCCTGAACTGCCCTGCGCTGCTGGGTCACGCGAGGAAAATGGAATTAGTCTGCTGACCCGGAGGGCTAGTTCGGGCGCACTATTGACTGGTTCCAGGACCTTGAGCCAGGGATTCAACCTCTCCGATTCTCTATTTCCACCCTGAAAAAATGAATCCGATACCGCCCTGGCAGCCCTTGCTTGGCAAGGATGAGGCTCACAAGAGGCTGAAGACGCGGGAAAGGCGCAGAGCGCTGTCCAGGCAGGGAGCCATGCGGGCCGCCACCTCCCGCGCCCGCTTGGGACCGTAAGCCGGGAGAGCTGGCTCAGCGATCAGCAATTACCTGCGCCCCGAACACAACACCTGCGCTCCACTTCCGCACAGGCAGATGGTGCAATCTGGCCGCGCCGCACCCTCCCGCACCCCACCCGCGGCTGCCTTGCGGAGACAGCGCTCGTGCCAGGTGTCCGTGTACAGGCTGGTCCGGGACGCTGCGACTGCAGTCGCCCGAACCCGCTTGGTGGGGAGGGGGCGCAGGGACCAGGCCATGGGATGCCCAAGGCACCCCTCTCAACCCCAAGGGAACAAGGCCAGCCTCTCCCTGATTCTCACAATCCCTCTGAAAAGAGAGCAGGGAGCAGGTATTAGCTCCCTTCATTCCACGTGGAGAGACTAGGGCTCAGAGAGACGAGGGAAGGGAAAAAGAAAGGGAAGGAAAGGCCTGTGGATGGACGCACACATGTTAAGAGATGAGGCCTGATGGAAGTCCAAGTCTCCCTCTCCAGGTCCACCGTTCCTCCCTGGGCTGGCACTGCTCTGGCTGCACAGACAAGTTAGCTAATCTTGGGCAGGGGTGGAATTCTTCCTTTTGCCCAGGGCTGGCTTTGCCTCCTTCCACCCCGTGGCCTTGCCACCCCTGTGCCACACGGCTCCCTCCCTAATACCTCCCCCATCTCACATACCCTAAGGTTAGTTAGATCTGAGCCAAGGATTAAAATGACATACACGCAGAGGGATTAAATCATGACATACACACAGAGAACACCTTTTTCTTAAAGTAGATTCCTCAATCCCATTGAACTTCCCTACTCTTCTTGTTCCCTACCAGGAATCGTGGGGAGCTGATCCTACCGCTCAGGAATTTTAGATTCTCCTGCTTGAAATGGAAGAGACTTTTGCTGTCTAAATGTCAACCCTGGGTCAGGCTGCTATGTCCTCTTTGCAGCCTGTAATCACCTATGCTGGTGATTAGAAACTCTTTGCTTCTCTTTCACTGAAATCCATCAGTCTCCTGAAGGACCCAGTCATCCCTATTGGAGCCACACAGCAAATCCACTCTGCCTTTCTTTGCACAACCCAGCCTGTGTTGGGAGGCAGCTCTGTCTCTTCCCAACCAAGGGCCCCAGTTCCTTCACCCATTCCTCAGAAGCCATGCTTGCAAGTTCCTTTCTCTGTCTGCTCATGTCCTTCAGAGCTCAGCACAAACCTAGGTATTGACCATGTGTCAGGCAGTGTGCTCAGTGCACAGCCTCCTGAAAACCACCCCTGGAGGCGGATGCTACCATTAGCCCCATTTTACAGATGAGGAAGCTGAGAAGTGGAGGAAGTTGCCAGGAGTTACACAGCAGGTGGAACAGCTGATGTTGCTTCTCCCAGCTGTGCCTTGTGACCCCAGAGGAGAACTGTACTCACCCAGCAGTTCCATCAAGAGACAAGACCACTGTGCTTGGAGTCAAAACATCTGACTTTGCATCCCACTGTGCCATTTATTTTTATTGATTGATTGATTGATTTGAGACAGAGTCTCACTCTGTCACCCAGGCTGGAGTGCAATGGTGCAACCTCAGCTCACTGCAACCTCCACCTCTTGGGTTCAAGTGATTCTCCCACCTCAGCCTCTCAAGTAGCTGAGATTACAGGTGCCCACCATCACAACAGGCTAATTTTTATATTTTAGCAGAGACAGGGTTTCAGCATGTTTGTCAGACAGGTCTCAAACTCCTGACCTCAAATGACCCGCCCACCTCAGCCTCCCAAAGTGCTGGGATTATAGGTGTGAACCACCATGCCTGGCCCCTGCTGTGCCATTTATTATTGTATGACCCAGGCAAGCCACGTGTCTCAGTCTCTTGGTCTGTGAAATGGGGATTACTCTGGAGGTTAGGACATTGTCTGCATGACCTCAGGACTGGCACTTCACATTAGCTCCCACTTCCCCTCCCAACTGGTTCACAGGAGCTAGGGGAAATTAGGAGATTCATGCCATACCCTATGGGGCTCAGGCCCCTTCCAGGTTGGGGAGCCAGGTTCAAGCCTCCAGGTCCCCCACCTGGCCTGGAGTCACTCTCTAAAATGATTTGTCAAGTGACAAGCAAAAATATATTACCAATTTAAGAGTGTGATTTGCCTGCAACTTTTTAATCCTCGGGCTGTTGTTGAATAGATTAAAGTGTCTGCTTTGATCCATGCATTTAGATGGAAACACAAATATAGCCATTACTTATTCTCCCAGCCGCCAGGACGGGTATCCCGCTGCATCACTCCACTTCTCACCCAGCCAGGATAATGCTTGAGAGTGTCCTTTTTGCCATTCAAATCCCTCTCACATTTCAGGCCTGACTCTTCTGCTCTGGCCAGCGCCACTCAGCCCTACCTAATTTGACCACGGCTCCACTGAGAGATCGTCACCAGGGAAAGGGTGGGGGCGGTCCCACAGGGTTTCCCAGCTGCCCGATGCCGAGAACTTCCCCCAGCTTGGCAGCGGCCTGCAAGAATAAATCTCTGGAGAAATAGATTTTGAAGAAGAATTTGGTACATAGATCTTCTGTCAGCGGAGCAGACTCCGGCTCAGCTGCTTTTCGGGCTCGCTGCTTATCCAGAGATACATCTATTTTTACATGGATCTCTGGCGAGATTTCCTCTTCCCTCGCAGGGTAGGGGGACCCTGAGGGAGCCCGACGGCTGGCAGCAGTGGTGGCCATGGGGACATTGGGCAGGGGGGCCGGGAGGGGCTGGTGCACAGCCCTGGACTTCCTCCACCTGCAGCATCCTCCCTCGGCCCTTCTGAGCAATGGGGCCAGCCTCCCCGAGTCTCCATCACCGCAGTGGTCCCTCTGTGCCCCCTTCACCCACACAAAGCCCCCAGCCACCTCCGTGACCCCCAAGCCTGAAGTCCTCTGAGGGGCCAAGGCCTGGGCTGAGCTGTGGACAAGTGTTAGGCATGGACACACACCAACATGCACACTGGAGGGTCCCCACCACAGGCCCACAAAGATTGGCAGGGCCTGCCTACTGCCCGGCTTCATCCTGGACTTGCCTGCAGGGCCACTACAAACAGTAGGAACCAGCTCTGAGCTGTGCCAGAGGAGAAATGGCTGGCAGGGGCACCAATTAGGGTGCTCTGGCAGGCAATTAGGCCCCAGAGAATAGCCTGTGAATGTCAGAAGGAGCGGGAAGGCTGGGATTCACCGGGGCCTTGGGCATATGGAGGGGCACATGGAAGGGCACAGGGTCACCCATGTGCTGACGGAGACAAGAGCCCTGGATACGGTGCCCTCCTGCTCCCCATAGAGCCCTTTGGCAAGCTGGACACCTTTATGCTTCCTTTTCTCCAAGTGCCCTTGAAAAAAATCCCCTCACCCCAGGAAGCTCTGTGCTGCGGAGGCCCAGCCCCCCAAGATAATCAGGACAGAGCAGATAGTCCCAGGATAGGAATGACCCCACAGTGACTACATCTGCTTCCCAGCCTGGCTGTGTCCCTGCCTCTTCCTCAAAGGCCGGCCTCCATCTCCAAAGGCTTCCGTATCTAAGATGCCCAGAGGTCCAGACCCAACCAGTCCTACCCAAGCACCTAAGCTCTGAGGATAGACTTCCAACCAGGAAGTAGCATTGAGCCAGGGTGCAAACCCCCACCTCCCAGCCAGACTAGCAGGTACTCCATGAGCTCAGCGCTACCCACCAATGGTCACGGATCCAACCTCAGGCTCTTCCCCTTGAAGCTTCCAGTTCCATTCTCAGCCTCATCAGCCCCTCCCCCTGCGGGAGCCTCGTCCCTGAAACTGCATCGCCTCTCTCTCCTTCCAGCTGTGCCAGTCTCTTCCTCTACCCTGCTTTCCAATGCCCCAATGCCCCATGCCTGCCCCTTCCCTCCCTACATGCCGACAGTCCCTGTGGGCCTTTGTTGAGCCTTTTATGTGTTCTCAGTCCTTCCCTCCCTCCTTCCCTGGCCCCCACACTCAGAAATGCACATTCCCATCAACACCAACCATCCTACCACCAGTTCATAGCCTTTGTACACCCTCCTGTGTATACCCTCCTCTGCCCTTCAGTTCTCTCTGGCCTCACAGATGGGACCTCACCTGGCTCCTCTTTCTCCTGGGCCTGCTCTCTCTCTCTCTTTAGCTCTTCTTCCTCTTTCTACCTTTTCTTTGGTCATCCCCTAGGGCTCTTGCCCAATTTTCTTTCTACTCTCCCTCCCCAAGCCTTCAACCATTGCTGCCATGTGAATAGCTCACACCCTTGTATCACCAGGTCTGACATTTCTGGTGTCCTCAACTGCTCCTAAGATAGCTCCAGGTTGGAAGGAACTCTGCTGTCACCCCTAAGTTATCCTGTCTGCAACAAATGCATCATCTACCCTCAATAACCAGCTCCTCAGCTGGGCACAGTGGCTCACACTTGCAATCCCAACACTTTGTGAGGCCGAAGTGGGTAGAGGACTTGAGGTCAGGAGTTCGAAACCAGCCTGGTCAACATAGTGAAACCTCATCTCTACTAAAACTACAAAAAAAATTAGCTGGACATGGTGGTGGGCACCTGTAATCCCAGATACTTGGGAGGCTAAGACAGGAGAATCATTTGAACCCAGAAGGTGGAGGTTGCAGTGAGCTGAGATCACACCACTGCACTCCAGCCTGGGCATCAAGAGTGAGACTCCATCTCAAAACACACACACACACACACACACACACACACACACACACACAAATTGTCTTAGTTCATTCCTGCTACTGTAACAAAAATGCCTTGGGCTGATCATGTGGGGGCTTTTTTTGGTTGTTTTATTTTTTTGGTTTTGCTTTTTTTTTTTTTAACCAATTCCTCCATTACAGACTGGGTCATTTATAAAAAACAGAAATGTATTGCTTACAGTCCTGAAGGCTAGGAAGTCGAAGATCAAGGCACCAACAGATCTGGTGTGTGGTGAAGGCCTGTCCTCATAGATGGCACCTTCTCTGTGTCCTCACATGGCAGAAAGGGCAAAGGGCAAATGGGATCCATCAGGCCATTCTCTAAGGGCACTAACCCATTTATGGTGGCGGAACCCTCCCAAGCTAATCACCTCCCAAAGGCCCCACCTCTTCATATCATCACCTTGGAAGTTAAGTTCCAACATATGAATTTTGGGGACACCCACACTCAGACAATAACACTGATATACCTTACCATCATCCATTCACCAAACTGCTGCTATAACATCACCTTGTACCCCTGGACCTGTCAGAACTCCCAGCTGCACACCATGTATGTCCCAAACCCTCAACCTAGCATTCAAGGGAGTCAGGCTCCAGATTTTCTTTTTAGCTCATCTGTCCCAGAAATCGCCACATAAAATGCGCTGGCCACCTTCACATCCTCCAGAATTGCCTCAAGTGTCCCACCACCAGGTCTGTGCTCAGGCTATGCTCTCATGTGGAACTCCTTCTCCTTCCCAGCCCTCCACCTCTCCATCATTCCAAATCTGCCTTCTGTCAAAGCCTCCCGTGAGCCCCCTCCTCCCGGAAGCCCTCCTGAGTCCGCTGGGGGCTAGGAAGTTGAAGATCAAGGCGCCAACAGATTGCTGCCTCGCTCGCTTAGCTCTGAGTGCACACTACTTTGTGTTAGATTCTGTTTCTCCTCAAGACAACCTAATGGCAAGACACACAGCTTTCACTTCTCTTATGCCCTCCACTATGTCTAGCACAGTTCTAGATACAGAGCAGCGGCAGGAGAGCAACAGAAAGGCGTTGAGTTACAAATAAAATGAACCTGTTCCCCGCCAATGCCCTGTGGAGCACTAGGTCCCAGATGTGACAATCTGAGGGATCCCATCCAGCCTGGGCCTAGCTGCCAGAGGCCAGGAGAGAAGGTAGAGGCCTCAGGCCAGGAGGCCCCACTGAGTGAGGAGAGGGGGACAGGGGCAAGAACAATTCCAAACCACACAGCAGCCCCTGAGAAGGCCAAGAGTAGGAGGGGCCTCTGAACAAGGCCAGAAACCAATCAGGGCCAGGACCAGCGAGCTGAGGACAGCGCATCCCTGTCAGACACAGCAAAGTTCAGAGCAGGAGCTTACAGAAGCTGACGGAAATACACAAGCCAGGATCAGGGAGCAGGGCGGGTCAGCCTACCTACCAGGCAATGCAAGGGACAGTGTGGGCTCTCACATAAAGTGACAGACACCCATGAGGATGAGGACAAGGCCGAGGAGCGGGGGCAAAGAGAGAAGAGATTAAGAAGGCAGGGAAAGGGAGGGCTGGAGCGGGGAGGGTGAGAGAAGACAGAGAAAGGACGTGAGGAGGAGAGGAGAGGCGGGGATCTCTCCCTTGACAGCCGCTGTGGAAATACCACAATCCCCAGGTGACTCCTGGTCCACCGGGGTTAAGGTGAGGTGAGAAGATGGCAACACCCCATCCCCCCGGCCACCACAACTAAGAAATTATGTACAGTAATTAATCAAAAGCTAATGAGAAATGTGTTTTCTCTCCCAGCCTAGCCCCACATCATATTCTTATTAGCTGAGGTTATTACAATAGTAATCATGCGTGCTCCAGGCACAAATTGGGTTTTTTGCTCCACTGCCACCAATTTAGAAAACCATTAATGGCAAGATAAAGCCCCCATGGCTCCTGCCAAGCTGAGCCGAATGAACCTACTGCAGGTTTCCTGCTCCCAGGGCCGCACGCCCATTGTCCAGAGGTCACTTTTCTGAGCAGCCCAGGAATCAGGAGGCCTGCAGGCAAGAGACAAACACTGAGGGTGGGTGGCAGGGGGTCTGGGCCTGGGGTGGGAGGTCTTAGAGCTATCACTCTCTCTCTCCACAGACACACACACATACACACACACACACTAGTGTAGTTGCTAGAGCAGAGACAGCCCCATGAAACTAAGTATAAAGCCAGGTTTTCCTGGGAGGTCCAATGGTCCCAATTTTCTCGTGAGCCCTTTCCCGCCGAGAACCTACTCTGGGGAAAGGGTTAACTAAATCTGTGGTTCCCAAACACAGGGGCGCAACCAGGGCCCGCCCTTGATGAAGTTTCCAATAGTAAAAGGAATAATAATATAGTACCTTTTTCACAAAGCTAAATGTACTCAATTTTATAGATTTTCTTTTCTTTTCTTTTTTCTTTTTTGAGATGGAGTTTCGCTCTGTCCCCCAGGCTGGAGTGCAGTGGCGTGATCTCGGTTTATGGCAACCTCCGCCTCCCGGGTTCAAGCAATTCTCCTGCCTCAGCCTCCCAAGTAGCTAGGATTACAGGTGTCTGCACCCACACCCAGCTAATTTTTGTATTTTTAGTACAGATAGGGTTTCACCATGTTGGCCAGGCTGGTCTCAAACTCCTGAGCTCAGGTGATCGGCCCAACTCTGGAATTACAGGCATGAGCCATCATGCCTAGCCTAGATGTTCTTTTTGTGATGTGATGGTATATAAATGTTCTCAAATCTGAAAGTGTCCTTCCTATTTTGTTTGTGGTTTCATATCCATACATACAACATCATCTGACTTCTGCTTTACCCATGTTCTTTCTAGTTATGTGAGCCAATACATCTCCAATTTTACAATATCACTTTAAATCCTTGCCCTGCAACTGAATGAGTCCTGAGTAATAACCAGGTAAGCAGAGCAGTGGACAGCAATTTCTCTACAGAGGAAATGTTCCCGGGACCCAAAGAACTCAGGGAAATCCAGTCAAGACAACATTTCCAGAATATTGAGCCCTTGGGCAAAATGACCTCCCCATGGTCCCACAGAGTCAGCATGCCGATGGCTCATCCAGTCAATAGATTAGCAGTACACTTAGGGCATCCTTCTCTTAAGGGATGCTGGTTTGGTTGTTTCTATCAGTTATCATTATTTAGTAGTTTGAACCTGTTATCTGCAGAAGTCTCCCCAATTAATAAACTGCCCTCATAGACCTGACTTTGAAGTCTGTCTCTACTTTTCTGGGGGGACAGAATGCAGTGGGTCATTCGCTTCCTCCTCCGCTACCATATAGCTCTACCCTTTGCACTGTGTATGCATGGGTGATGTTAGCTGGGCACAGCCAAGGGTTGGCATGGGAGAGGGGTTATCTCAGGGACTGTCCCTAGAGAGTCTTGGGCCTAGGACACCCTCAGCAGGACCATGCATGTACCGCCCGATTCTGCTACCTCTCTTTATCTGTCTCTCCAGCTTGGCCAAGGTTCAGTGGTCCTAATTAGCAGCAGTTAGCTCAGCTCCCCCATCCAGCCCCTCCACGAGGGCAGGGACATGACTGATCATTGAGGCTTCCTTTCTCTCCTGCAGGGAAGACACAGCAGGCAGCTAGAGGCAGGGGGCAGAAGAAAGAAGAAAGAAGAAAAAAGAAAGAAAGGAAGAAGAAGGAGGAGGAGGAGGAGGAGGAGAAGCAGCAGCAGCAGCTCCAGGAGTTGGCTGAGGTGTATAATAGAGAGGGAATGGGCATTTGTTTAGACTAAACATGGTCATAGGCTCAAAGAGCTGAAGGCCTCCCAGGCTCCTGCTTGGGCAGGGCCTCTGATAATAAGAACTCCTAGCAAGAAGGTGCTTGTAAAATCCCTCTCCTACACTGTCTCATTAGTTGATTCCCCAAACAGCCATAGAAGACAGGTATCATTATTACATTATCATTATTGTTGTTATTATTACTTAGTGTCTTTCTTCCTTGGTCAATCTCAGATCCACAAGAGCAGGGATCATGTCCACCTTGTCACGCTGTGTATCCTCAGTGCCACATGCAGTGCCCAGCAAAGAGCTGGCATTCAATAAATAGTTGCTGGGTAGGTGGGTGGATGGATGGAAGGATGGATAGATGGAATAATGATAGATAGGCAGGTGGATGAATGATGCATTATCCCATTTTACAAATTAAGAAACTGAGGACCAGAGAGAAAAAGCAACTTACCAAGACCAATCAGACAGCAAGTGACAGAGCAGCACCCAGTCCCAGTTCACAGCCTCCCCATCGGGCCTGCTCCCAATACCCAAACTGTTCTCTTCTTTGATTTCTTGAACACGATCAGCCAAGAAAGGTCCACCCTTCTGAAGATCTGATTCCCATCCTTCCTCTGGCAGCTGATCAGAAGCCAAGCTCCTGCTAACTCAGCTCCCATAAAAAGAGCAGGATCCCCAGAGCCTAGTGACCAGGGACTAGAAACACAGAGGCCCTTTCTGATCACTGTTCTGGAAGAATCTGGCTGCCAACTGGTGAGGGAAAGGTAGGCAGTGGCAGCCAGAGTGCAAGTGCCCGTGGAAGAGCTGGCACTGGCAGCCCTGGGTGAGCAGCACAGCACTAAGGATCACACAGACACAGGTTCAAAGCCCCAGCACCTGCCTTTCCACAAGCACCTGCCTTTCCACAAGCACCTGCCTCTGCAATGTCTTCCCTGCTTTTCTCCACCTCCAGGCACCTCACTCCCAACCCCTCCAAGCCCAGTCTCCTTATTGACAGCATGGAGTCATGATGGCTATCACACATGTTCCCCAGAAGTTGGAATTTGAGGAGGTGATGGGTCCTTTCACACCAGAGTCTGGCGATTTTCTCACAGAAGCCTCCCTGCACCCCCTCCTGACCCTGCCCACCACCCTAAGGGCTGGAAGTTCTTCCTGCCTGGTTCTGTTCCTGCCTCTGCGCCAGTGCCTTGACAGGGTCCTTTCCCCTTTGGCTCCTGTGTTCTGAGGCAGCAGCTTGCTTGTCCTCGCAGTCCCAGGTTCAGGCCTCTGCCTCCAGACAAACTCTCTCCCACAGTGAGTTCTGTCTTGCTAGGAGGCCCCCTCGGATTTCCCACATAGACCCTAAGCGGGTTATCTGGCTTCCACTGTCCCTATCGTCCTCTCTTCCCATCTGGTTTTTCTAAAGCCCAGATGTTTTTGTCCAGACCAGGCAGGAGTCCTCTACCCTAGTCCCAGGAGCCCGAAGCAGGCCTCATTGCACTTGGGGTTTGGAGGTGCACGTGCACATTTCCCAGGAAAGGATCTGTAGCTAGCTGGAGGACACCTCCCCAGAAAGCTTGAGGTTCACTGCCTAGAGACCACGCCCACCTTCCACTCTGCCATGAAGGACAGCTCGGGTTCCATCACTGTAACTCAGTGTGAACTTTGCCCTTTCAGGTGCCCTCTTGTCATGATTCAACCACCTGACCTGACACCTATGTGAATTTCAAGGGCAAAAGGCTCTGCCACTTAAATCACCTCAACACCACAGGATTTAGGTCCCTTCCCCTGGCCGTGGTCCTCAGCACAGGATATGGCCGTATTGCTCCACCACATGCTTAGTAGTTGAGCCATGAGTGACCACCATCCTTTTCACCATGTCTCCTCCAAAGCAGAGCTTTCCACGGTGTGCCCTGCAAGGCCCTGGTGGGTATCCTTGATGAGAACTAGATTCTGTACACAGTGGATGCTGCATCAATCCTGTGGCCACATAGAGGTTAGAGGGTGTATTAGTCAGGGTTTTCTAGAGGGAGAGAACTGATGGAATATATATATATATGGGTTTATTAAGTATTAACGTATTAACTCACATGATCACAAGGTCCCACAATAAGCCGTCTGCAGGCTGAGAAGCAACGAGAGCCAGTCTGAGTTCCAAAACTGAAGAATTTGGAGTCCAGTGTCCGAGGGCAGGAAGCATCCAGCACAGGAGAAGGATGTAGGCTGGGAGGCTAGGCCAGTCTCTCTTTTCACATTTTTCTGCCTGCTTATATTCTAGCTACACTGGCAGCTGATTACATGGTACCTACCCAGATTGAGGGTGGGTCTGTCTTTCCCAGCCCACTGACTCAAATGTTCATCTCCTTTGGCAACACCGTCACAGACACACCCAGCATCAGTACTTTGTATCCTTCAAGCCAATCAAGTTGACAATCAGTATTAACCAATCATAGAGGGCCTATGGTTACAGAGATGGAACTGGGGACCCTGGTAAAAGCGGGGATCCTATGGAATCCTGGAGTTAACATCTGAAAGAGATCCAAAGAGGTCATCTGATTAAAAAAAAAAAATCACTTCTTTAGCCCCTCCCATGTACTTAATATCGGAGACACAAAGACAAGACATGGTCCACTGAGGTGCTATTAGTGTTATTCCCATTTTACAGAAGAACCAACTGAAGCCAGGGAAAGGTTAATGCCTGTCTAAGGGCAACTGCTGGTAAGTGAAGGAGAGGAACTAGCTAACACTCAAGTGTCCTGGCTTCTTTGGTTGGTTCAAGGGTTCACAACATGCCCCTAGTGTAGCGGCCAGCCTTGGGGCCAGCCTCTGTGTCCTGCTCCAGATGTGGCAGAATCACTGGGAGCATTGCCTGCGAGTGGGCAGACACTGGCGGTATCAAGTCTCTGTTTTGCCTGAGGCACTTACAGGGCTCCTGGCAGAGGAGAGTGGGCGAGAAGCTGGGAAGCCACAGCCTGTGAATGCAAATGAGGCCACTGCATAATTAATTAACATCAAACAGTTTCATTAAGAGATGGAGCTGTGTGGCTGTTAGTCTTGAAAAAAAAAATTGAAACAGCAGGAATGAGACAAGAGAATGGAGGATCTGACTGCCTGGACCTAACTCAGAAGCAAACGATTCCAACCACTGAGGGTGGCGAGGGTGGCTTCAGCCCTCAAGTCTTAGATGTGGGCTTTCTGGAGATCCTCTTGTCCCTCCTGGCAGCAGCCACCTCCATCCAGGCCTCCTCCAGCAGCTGAGGTTTGGGGAAGGATGGTCGGCACTGCCAGGTGGAGCTCAGGGACCCATCCCACAGCAGCAGTGTGGGAGCTACTGGGAACAGAAATTCCCGGCTTTGAACAGTGGCTTGCCCAGGGAGGGTGCAGACGCCCTAAACACACTCCGGGACTCATGTGCTCAGGCTCCAAAATGGTCTCAAAACACTGTGGGACAGAAAGAAGCCACTTGAGACTCACGCCTATAATCTCAGCACTTCGTGAGGCTGAGGCAGGCGGATCACCTGAGGTCAGGAGTTCGAGAGCAGCCTGGCCAACATGGTGAAACCCTGTCTCTACCAAAAATACAAAAATTAGCTGGGTGTGGTGGCAGGCACCTATAATCCCAGCTACTCAGGAGGCTGAGGCATGAGAATAACTTGAACCGGGGAGACAGAGATTGCAGTGAGCCGAGATCGAGCCACTGCACTCCAGCCTGGGCAACAAGAGCAAAACTCTGTCTCAAAAACACAAACAGAAAAAAAAAAGAAAGACGTCACTTGGAAAAACCAAACCAGGGGCCTATTTATCTCTAAATCTCCAGCTTTCCTCCTCTTCTCACCCCAACACTCACTCCTTTACTCTAAAATCCTCTGTCCTCTAAAAAAAATAAAAATAAAAATAAATTTAAAAAAAGGGGGGGGCAGGGGAACAGGGATCTCCTTGCCACGCCTTCTAGGAGCCTATCCCACAAGGTCAGAGCCTCCTTGGGCACCAGGCCATACGAAGTGCCCCCTCCACCCCCCGTTGCCTGGGCTAAGATTCCATGGGCAAGGGAGGTCACCTCTTAGAAGAAATCCTACCAACTCTTCCTGACCTGGCTCCACTTCTCTTTCCAGCTGCCTTCCCATTCTCCCTGTTTCATCCCTACCAAGGCACCTTCCATTCCCCAGCAGCCATGGCCACTCATGCTTCCTGCCATTTCTCCTGCTGGAAGGGCCTTCCTATACTCCCTCTTAGCAGCCTATGGAAATCCTCCTGTTCCATCAATACCCAGTTTAAATACCCACCCTCTGGAAAGCCTGCCCTGACTGCCACCTTTCCTGCCTGCCCACAACCTACAACGTTAGGTATTTTCCCTCTATGCTCTGCATAATTTGTGTTGTAATTATTTGTTTATTTCCCTGAGACAATGAGCCCCTTGAAAGCAGGAACCATATCTTTCTTCAGCTTTGTATCACTTAGTCCTGGGCTAGACTTTAAAAGTTTATCAAATGAATACATATTTGAACTAAAAAGATCACAGACATTCACGTCATCTAGATGTCTGACTCTTGACAAATGTCTAAACCATTCAGAACAAGATATTTATTCCTGTTGGAAATAGATGCTCGGTGCCACAAAGAAAAATTAGCACTGAGACAAAGGATCTTTCAGCAACACAATTTTTACTTCCTGGACTGCAGGAAGGGTACTCTCTCTAGCCATTGTGCCATGAGAGTGCAATGAACAAAGGAAAACACAAATTTATTTCTTACACATTTGGGGTCATTCTTACTGCTGTGTCTGATCTCCATTGGCTGGAGCCAGACCTCATAATCTAAACTAAAACCCGATTGGCTAACAAGTTAAAACTTTTCTAAACACGTAAAAGCAATGGAGAGCTGGGACATGCCTATGAGCACATCCAGCACAGATACCTTGGTTAAAGTACAAGGACACAGAGTGTACTGCGTGCCTGTAAGCATGGCATGTTTAACAGCTACATGGGATAGGGCTTAACAAAGTTATTAGCACACTTATGATTTATTCTTTAACAAGAAAGGAAACTTTAAAAAGGAACTTTTCTACTTCCCATAATTCCCTTCCTACTATGTCTCCAATCTCTGTGATTGGGAAGCAGTGGGGGGTGGGAGAAGTGACCCTCAGCAGCTTGAGTTTCTGGGATGGGGAGCTCAAAGGCCCCTGGTGATTCCTAATCGGGAGGTGCCTCAGGCTACGCAGCTGCGGCTGCTCCGTGGCAAAGGCCTGTGGTGCTAGGGAGAGCCACAGGCTCTCTTCCCCAGGTTGGGGGACCCAGGTGACCCATCTAGGTGCTGTCCGGGAATATGGAGGGGCTGAAGGGATTCTGGTACCTCCAGACTTCCACGGCAGTGGGGCCCCTTAGAGCACACCACACAGCCAGTCACAGCCCTGCCTGCCCCACACAAGGGCCTCCCACCCAGTATCCTCTCCTCTCCTGCCCACCCTGTCCTGCTCCACCAACCCTGCTGATCCCTGGTGGCTTTAGCCTTCCCTGAGAGAGCCAGAAGGGAGAGCATCCATTTTAAATTAACAAGGTTATTAGCAGTTAATTACCTGAGGTATCATTGTAATTGAAATGAAAAAGAGAGAAGAGAGGTTCATAAACCGAAGCCTTTCTCTTCACCATTCCTAGGGTAATAGTGTGACCCCGCCCCCCCGTAGGGCCCTGCACACACCATTGTCCTTCTTTCTCCACGTTCCTCCAACCCCCATCACAGGGATATTGAGGAGAGGGAACAAGACCCGAGGAGAGCAAGCCACCCGCCCCGCAGGCACTTCAGGGATGCTGAGACACGCTTGGAGTACATAAAGATGCAGAAAGGTTCATCTCATGTTGGGGTGTGCAGGAAGGAGGCACAAATCTGAAGCCTCCAGTCAATATTTTTAGTGATTTTTTTCCCCTAGATTGTCCTGTTATTCAACAAATAAGTATGGCTGGCACCTGTCAGCATTAGTGATGTTTAGTCCCAAATTCACTGCAACCAGAGATCGTGGACCACCCTCCTCTCCTGCCTCCCAACTGCCACCCACCCCTGCCAGGACATGGGGCTGCAGGGAGGGGTAGGGGCTCAGAGAGGACACAGAAGGAAAGGCCCTCCCTCAGGCTAGCCATATCAACTCCAGCACTTGCTGAAGAGCTCCTGAGGCAAGGATGCGAATGCCAACAGTTCATGTCCTGTCACTAAGATGTCACAGAAGGAGCCCCAGACTCACGAAGTCCATGAAGTAACCCACCTATAACCCTCCCATTCTCCCCAAACTGTCCCCTGTTTTGGGTACACCAGTAGGAGGAGCATAACCCAAGAGAGCCAAGAATCACTGTATCCCCCCAAAAAAAATCTCCCCCGGTGGCAAGCAGTAGGTGCAGGTGGCCCACATCCCCCAGCCAGGGGCCTCAACAGAAGCGCTGCTGTGTCTTTGGTGCGGAGGGGAGCATGGGGGCTGGACGGGTGAGCCCAAGCAGGAAGGCAGCACCCAGCTCCTTCTAGCCTCTGAGATGCCCTGACTCCTGCCATATCCAGTCACCCTCCCTGTCCGCCTTCCTCCTGCCCTCTTCTCCTTTTCCTCTGCAAGGCCCCAGCTCCCCTGCGTAGGCTAAGTCCTCTCTCCTCTGCTACCTACCTTCCTGGGCAGCACTCAGCCCCTGAGTAGTCAGTGTTGTCAGAAGCAGACCCCTTACCTCCCTCTCAACCTTCTGGAAGCAACAAAGACAGACAGCAAAGCTGGGGAAGGGCAGAGCACACGGAAAGCCCACACATCATCACATATATGTGCCAGTGTGATTGTACGAAGCATCACATACACACAGAAAATGTGTGTTTATCTATCATGTTAGTCTTTTCAATTGAGCATTTGCTACGTGACAGGTAAGTAACATTATTAGCCACACTTTATAAATGACGAAATCGGGGTTCAGAGACCCTAAGTAATCTGTCCAAGGTCACACGGCTAGAATGAGATAGAGAAGGACAGGAAGCCGGACGGTCTGTCTCCAAAAGCTGCCGAAACCCTCCTTAATATGCCTTCCAACAACACCTGCCGTGGTGGGGGTGGTGAGGAGATGGTCAGGAGCCAAGGTGCACTTTTTCTTTTTCTTTTTTTTTTTTCTTTTTTGAGACAAAGTCTTGCTCCATCTTGCCCAGGCTGGAGTGCCATGGTGCGATCTTGGCTCACTGCAACCTCCGCCTCCTGGGATCAAGCAATTCTCCTGCCTCAGCCTCCTGAGTAGCTGGGATTACAGGCGCCCACCACCATGCCTAGCTAATTTTTTGTATTTTTAGTAGAGACCGGGTTTCACCATGTTGGTCAGGCTGGCCTCAAACTCCTGACCTCAGGAAATCCACCTGCCTCAGCCTCCCAAAGTGCTGGGATTACAGGTGTGAGCCACTGTGCCCAGCCCTCCAAGGTGCATTTCAACTTTCCCCTCCCCACTCCTTGTGGGAAGCTGCTGCCCAGCACAGCACCAGAGCCCTTCTTCCTTTTCCCACCGTCAGGCTGAAACAGAAGGCAGAGTCCTTGCAAGGGAGGCCAAGCCACTTGGCACAGCTTACGCCAGCAGGGCCCTCACCCAGGGCGCTGGACCTCATCCTCCCTGCCCGGCTCCCTGCCCTTCCATCCACACTCCCAAGGGCAAAGGCACCCCGCTGGGTCAGGGAAGGAAAAGAACCAGCCTTGCTCCCATTTGCAAAGTGGCTCCATCACTCCACCTGCTGAGTCGGTGCTATTCAGAGCCCCCTGGCACTCCCAAGGTCACCTATGCCAGGGAAGGCAGCCAATGGAAGAACAGCAGCTGGGCGCTGACATGGGAGCTCCCACTGCGAGTGTGGGCAAGGGGCATGAAGGCTGATGCACAACCCAGGACCTGGAGTCTAAGGCCGTGCCCAGGGCTGACAGCAGGCCCCAGGAGGGAGCCCAGAACCTGAGATCGAACCTGGAACTGGGTAATCGGGGCCGGTATGTGGGCCTAGTGAGCCACTGGATGTGGAATGCGGAAGCTGAGTAGGCGTGTGAAGCTGGAGAGGATGGATCAGACCCCTGCGGTCCCCTGAGAGCCAAGATGTTCCTGGAACCACAGCCGCTCTCCAAGGAAAGCAAGACAGCTCACCGAATCCTAACTCCTTTCCTTTCTTGCTCAGGAACAAATAGGCCTGCAATCCAAAAGAGAAAACAAAGTAGGGAGGAAAGGAAGGAGCCCAGAGCCCAGTGCCCACCCTCCCCCGCCTTCACCCTGTGCATCTCTGGCCCTGGGACTTGCCTTCTCTCTGGGTCTCTGCAGGCTCTGGACAGGCGGGGATGTAGTCAGACCTGGCAGAGCTGGCTTCTCATTGCTCCCTGCCACTTACTGCCTTTGGAAAAAAATCACTCCACTCTCTGGGTAACAGTTTCTGAATCTATAAAATGGGGATACCACCCACACTGCAGTTTATTGCACAAATAAAATGCCTCAGCCATGGCTGTAACTCATCAAATGTTATTCCCACTCCTTCCCTTCCAGGCCCCCACTCCTCCTGCGAGACACCTGAGCTTTGCCTTCCAGGAAAATCGATAGGCACATCGATAGCACTGGTGGAGATAACTTCAGAAGTAATGGAATCTACTGGAAATCTTACAGGAGCAGTGGAATGTTGATGCCATGTGTTGGCACATTCTTGGGAACGTGCTGGAACATTCTTGGGGGAACACCAGGTGCTCCTGGGTATACAGTGTGATATCACTAGAAGCCCCCTGTGAGGTATGGGAGCAACCTGGCACTGCTGGGAGCTCACTGGGAATTCCTGGAGTGTTCCTGGGATTCTGTGGGAAGTAGCCATGAATCCCAGAAGCCTGACACAGATTCCACACAAGAGATATTGGGGCAAAATGAGAATGCTGGCTTGCTGGGGACATATTAGAAAGTCACCAGGAGCTCTCTAGGGGGCAAAAGCACATGCCTGGACTTTGCTAGGGCACTGTGAGGACTGCAGAGGGCATAATGGAGACACTGGGGGCCACTAGGGGCTCTGAGTGTGGTCCTCACGGGTCCCACCAAGTGCTTACTCTGGGCTCTTTACTCTTGATGAGGGCAAAGGAGGGTGGGGCACAGCCCTCCGGGGGAGCCTGGAGAGGCCCACTGCCCTGGAAGAGAGGCTCACTGGCTGCTCGACTGTTCAGCAACTACACGAGTGCTTCCCAGGGGTGGTGGCAGCCTCAGAGGAATGGGAAGCCTGGTTTGGAAAATTGCTTGGAGGAGGGGAGCAGTTCCACCTTACTACTAGGAGCCCTGCCTGCCATCAGTCCCCTCAAACTCAGACCCCAGGCCTTATCTCCATCCCCGGGGTCAGGGGACAACCTGGGCACAGAGAAGGCAGGACTCTCGTCAGAAGGGCCATCGCAGGCCTAAAGTAGTGAGACTCGGAGGTCTCAGCAACAACACAGCTTTGCATCCCCAGCACTTGACACACAGAAGTGAAGTCTCGATTGAATAAATGAACGGATGAAGATGGAAAGGATAAGTGAAAAATTCCATAAGGTTGTAGTATCTTCCTGGTTGAGAGGTGAACGCAGCCCCCTCCAAGTAGCCTCGGAGTGTGGGCACCCGGGAGGGGTCTATCTGCCTGTTAGGACTCTGCAGAGAAGGGCCTTCTTCTTCATGGCACAGAATAGGGGTAACAACAACTCAAGTCCAATGCCACAGGGTCAAATGTGGGTTCTTTCAGTCTACCAGGAGCCTATGGAAATGTAGACACAGCTAAGTAACCGAGGAACTCATCTCAGAGTCCTGCTGCAAACAGGCACCCACTAACCGACATGTCGAAAGGTAGAAGGTCATGATCAAGCTTCAGGATAGGGTCAAGCCCCCCTTTCAAGATCTAGGTATAGTCAGAGTGATAAATAAAACAGGCAGAGCAATGAAGCGCCAAATTCAGTGTGTTCAATATCAAATATTCAATAGAAGATACTCAATTCCCACTCCATCCCGGGCAACTAAACCCAGGGTGGTCATTCCCAGAATTCCCACAGCAACACCATCATCATCTCTCCCTCTTCTCAAAGAGCACTGCTCCATGCTGGAAACCCAGGTGTCACCCAAGACACCCCCTCTGTCACCCTCAGTCCCTCAGACGCTACATCCTGCCTTCTCTGACTCATGACAACTCTCTCTTATTTCTGTGACTCTTGAGCCACACCTGATGGCCACAGTTCATCGTCTTTCATGCAGACGGCCGCAGCTGCCTGCCTCTGGGTGGGGACCCTGCCTCCAGCCTTGCCCATCATCACCGTGCTGCCAAAATGGTCTTCTAAATCACAGTGTTAGTGCTGCCTGCCCCCCGCCTAAAGTCCTCTCTTACCTGCTCAGAGACCACAAAATAGTGTTGAAACTCCACGGAACGAAAGGTCTCCAACCCTATCACTCCCCCGTGCAGTCTGTCCTCCTGTCATCCCAAATCCCTTGCCAATTCCACACTTCCACTCTCCTACTTCCTCCAGGCCTCTGCACATGTTGTTCCTTGATCTGCTTCCCAACAGGGCTTGTATTCCTTGAGACCATCTGCAGCTTCGCATCCCCAGCACTTGACACATAGAAGTGAAGTCTTGATTGAATAAATGAATGGATGAAGATGGAAAGGGTAAGTGAAAAATTCCATGAGGTTGTAGTATCTCCCCAGTTATAACGATGAGGAAACAGGTGAAGTAACTTGTCCAAGGTAAACACAGAATCAGTACCACACCCCACCACCCTTTGCTGCCTAAGCAGAGCCCCAGAAGAACCAAAACAAAAGAAAACAGAGTAAGAACCCAGGAGGGTCTCAGGGTCACATAGGGCAGGAGTCAGGAGCGGGCAGAGAGAAGAGATGGAGAAGGAAGCCTGGTGAAGGTCGGCAGCTATGGCTGAACAGTTCACAGTAAGGAAAAGCCTTCGGAGTCCAGGAAGCTTCGGCCAGAAGTCAGAGGGGTGGACTTGCAGTCCAAGTAGGAAAGAACTTTCCTCCTCCAGGAATCAGAAAGGGACTAGAGAAACGCAGGAACTAGAGTGGCGACATGATGCCGGCAGATAGGGCATGGGAGAAGGGGCACTAGTGGCTGTGGTGACAAGGCTGTGTGCAGGTTACCAACACTGGGATAACTGCGTGAGTCCCAAAACAGAAATAAACCTTTCTCACCTCCAAACTCTCACCAGGAGAGAAAAATTAATTATACACCACAGTCTCAGGAAGAGAAATTTAGGAACACACAGGCTGGGCCTTTGGCCTGCGAAAACTTCAGCTTCTTAGCCCCGTTAGGAAAATCTGGGCTCTTGGGGTGAAGACAAAGGCTTGGATAACCCTATTCTCTCTATTTCTCACCTCCAACCCTCTTTTCTGACTCCTCTACATCTTTCAAAGTCCAGATCCCATGGCCAGGCATGGTGGCTCACGCCTGTAATCCTAGCAATTTGGGAGGCCAAGGCAGGCATATTGCCTGAGCTCAGGAGTTCAAGACCAGCCTAGGCAACATGGTGAAACTCCGTCTCTATTAAAATACAAAAAATTAGCCAAGCATGGTAGTATGCACCTGTAGTCCCAGCTACTCAGGAGGTGGAGGCAGGAGAATCGCTTGAACCCAGAAGGCGGAGGTTGCAGTGAGCCGAGATCACACCACTGCACTCCAGCGTGGGGGAAAGAGCAAGACTCCGTCTCAAAAAAAACCAAAAATTAAAAAAGGCCAGATCCCCACCTTAGTGCTATCCAGAAACTTCCCAACTGCCATCATTTCCAGCATCCACTGCTCTGAACAGCAAAAGCTCTTCACCAGTCTCTTGACCTCCCAGCTTATTCTGTGGTCTTCTCTGGACAAGGAAGACCATCTCCCTAAGACCCATGGTGACTGAGGTGGAGCAGGGAGATGGACCTCCCAGCATCAGCCACCTCTCCCTGAGCCTAGCCCCAGTCCCTTCCCCTCCTGCACAGAGTTTAGGGCTCGGGACTGGCAGGGGAAGCCATGCCCACACAAGCCAAAGTGGCTCCTAAGCATACCCTGCTGTGGGGCACTTGGATGCAGGCTGAACACGGGAAAGGGCAAGTCATTTGACTCAGGACACTGTCTTAGTTTCTGTGTGCCCTGCAGAGTCAGGGGAACTTGGACCCAAGGCAACCAGGAGGCCCCAGGCAGCATCGTGCACCTGCCCATCCTCCCTGGGACCTTTCAGCACTGGGGGCATACTCCGTTGTCCCTTCGCTAAACCCCGAGGAATCTGCCTGGCTGCATCGGGATGTGCCCACAGTTTCCCACCCAGGGGCCTCCTCACCATCACCCCTGGCCCAAACCTGAGGTCTTAAATGACAGAGGTCGTAGCTGGCAAAAGGCCAGCGGAAGGTGGCAGAGAAACTTTGCACAGCACCCACTCCTCCATGGCCAGTCTTTCCCCAACCCCAACCCACCCCTCCTCCTGCACAGCCAGCTCCAGCCCCAGCCACAGAGCAATGAGGAGGAACTAGAGAGGGACCAAAGATCCAGCACAGACCGCCCAGGGCCCTGGTCACCAACTCCTCCACCCCTGGCAGCACTGAGCCCCATCATCAGGCGCTAATTAAATCCCCCTAATGAGGAAATAAGGATGCAGGAGCCAGCTCCTCCATGGCCTCCCCGGCCCACCGCTCTCGCCTCTCCATCGGACTTATCACTCGTCACAGGATGTTTACAATAATTTTTAATTTGTGCAATTATTAATCACTTTTCTATCTGCCTCATTTGCATAATAATTAGTCATCTCACTGTTTGGCATGCCTGTGAATGACAGTGTTTTAAATTGAATTAAGATTTTAATATTCTATTTTCCTGCTTTCTTTCCCCTCCACACGCTAATCAAAGTCAGATTTGGCAGTGAGAGAGAGGGTGGGAAGAGGTTGGCAGGCACTGGGCTTGGCCTGCTCTGTGCTCCTGAGAAAGTGCTGGGAGGAGGGCATGCTTGGAGAAGGTGACAGCAATAACCTCTCACCCAAATCCCAGCTGTTGAGGGGTTAACCCAGCCTTGGCTAATTGAGTAGAGGTAATGAGTGAGGAGTGGGCAAAGGCAACCGGGGAGGGAAGGAATCATACTGGCTCGGTGGCACCAGAGATCAAGAAAACCACTTTCATTTATTTTTTTCCCCCAAATAGGCTGCTTTTTGCAATGAGAAGTTAGAAAGCATATTACAGGTCAGTAATTGATCCCCGGTTACTAGTCTAGGTTAACTTTGATGGCTCAGAGTCCCTCAGGTAGAGAAGCAGGCTGGAGCAGCCTAAAACCCATTTCTATGCTTCAGACGTACTGAGAAAACAAATCTCTGCAGTTAAGCTTGATTCCCCTTCCCCCTCTCCACACACCAACAGGCCCTCTGCCCAGGCTGGACACCTAACACACATGTACCAGGGAGTGTGGGATTTCTTCTGACAAGGGGCCACGAGCAGGGACACACTGCCCTCTGTCAGGGGCAGCTGTAAGTTTATAGATCTCTTTCTTGTCCTCCAGCCCTCTCCTGACCACCCCAGGAATTCAGCTCCAGCCTAGAAGAGGGCCTGCTCCATCCAGCCCCCCTCACTGCTGTTGCCTTGCGTGTTGCCATGGTAATCCCTGTGGCTGCCCAGGATACCCACTGCTGCTCCAGAATTCTCTGCTTGGGCAGGGCAGCTCTCCCACAGCCGGCATGAGGCACCTCCCTTTGCCATAGTATGATCACCAGCCTGTAGCCTACAGAGCCTGATACTGGCCTCTCCCTACAGATGAGCAGGGAGAGAAGATGGGAGCGAGGGGCTGATAGCGGGCAAGCAACCACAGGTCAGGCCATGACAGCTCTGGGGGGCCAGACTCCAGCTCAGCAGGCCATGCTTCCACTGGCCAGGGGAGCAGAGGAGCCCCATCCGAGTACAGCAGCCCCTTCCTGTCACAAGGATCAAGGTCTCCCAACTACATGAGGGGTCAAGAGAGGGAAAGTCTCCCACATGGGGAAGAAGGAAAAAATGAGGTCTTTCCGCCAGAGTTAGAATTCGGTGGGAGGAGGCATGGCTAGAAGATTCCAGGAGCGCTTCTCCTTCACAGGACGCCAAGGCTGGTCTGAATTCCCCCCTGCAAGTCTGGCAGAGAAGATGTCAGACATTCCTTGGGTCCCGTCTGGCCAGGGCACCCTTGGGCTGACCCATGATCCCTCCAGCCAGTGTATCCAGGAAGGCCAATAATCTACCCAGAAAGGCACCAGTTTCAGAGCTGGCAGTGCTAGAAACTTGTTTGCCCAGTCTTTGCCTGAAGGGGCAGGAACAAGAACTGTCAGAATTCGGGAAGGCACAGTCCAATCCAGGATGATTCTGAGAAGCTAGGCCAGAGGGCTTTGGGCTGTGTCCCCAACCCAAACTAGAGGAAGCAGGCAGCTTTCTTATCCTGTTGTACACCAGGCCCAGATGAGCAAAGCTTCACTCTCTGGTACAATCACTAGTCAGGGCACCTTAGCCCTGTATGACAACCAACTTCACCCACCATAGCCCCAGCATGGCAAAAGGAGCTTTTTAGGTGGTGAGGCACATAGCAAGTGCCGCAGCAGCCTCTGCTGGCCGCCTTAGCCTTCCATACCTGATGCTGGGAAGAAGAGGCTGGGGAACCCCTGGAACTGTGCTTACTTGCTGTGAGTCCCTGCTGGCCCAGGACAATTCTGGTCTACACCTGTTGTCTCTGCATAATTACTAATAGCAAGCGCACATACTCTTCGCTCTCAGAAGCATCCCAGTTTGGACAATAAATTCAATGGCCTCTAATTGCAGCCAAGGGCAGGGTCCCAGCAAACCAAGAGAGAAGGTGGAGAAACTGAGCATGGAGATGAAAAGCCTCTCTGGCCTCAACTAGAAGTGCTTGCTCCCTTTCAGTCATCACCACAGGAGGAAATTCAGAGTCCCTCACCCTGGGCCAGGGCAGATGCATCTTGGTAGTCACACCTGAGGGAAGAGGGAAAGCAGGTATTGTGGGTGGGGTAGGGGGAAGCTAGGTGGAAGGAACAGAAACAAGGAAGAAAGAAGAGCAGACGCAACTGGAGGGTAGGAAGCAGGAAGGGAGCAGAACGCTATGACTCCGTGTGTCCAGCAGGTGGCCACACCGAGCAGCCTGCATCGGTCCACCCTCATTGCCCCTGGGCAGCCCCATCCAGCTTGCCTTGCCCTTCTGCAAAGCCCAGCTAAGTCACAAAGCCCCTCTTTCCCCTTTGCCCTACTCTTCATCCGCTTTTCTCCAAATGACTTCCTAGCCTGAATTACAAACTCAGTAAGGCATTTCACAAGCCGTGGTGCCCTCATACCCTACAACCCTGAGAGACAAGGAAGATAAGCCAGAGCAGTGGGCTCCAGGGTTGTGAGATTCCTGGATGCCTTCCTCCTGGGCTGGTGCCTGGTTGATGCAAAGCTCCTCAGAAACCCCTTTTCTCTGCTCACCTGGATTGGGAGTTCCTGAGTACAGAGGTATAGGGACCACTGTGGGTTTTTTGCGGTGTGGAAGTGAGGTCAGAGAAATCAGGGAATTTCTATATGTCTGTCATTCAGAGAAGTTAATGCAAATTAGAGGCAAAGTAATAAACAAATGTATACTATTTACATCAGAAGTCAGCAGTTGGAGCATTTGGGGGACCAGGATAGCAGCAACAATCCACAGTCCACGGGGCCTCATGAGGGAGTGAGAAGACAGAGCCCCAGGCTGGTGCAGATGGGTTTTCCTGCATGGCTGCCCAGCCCTGAGTCCCCAGTCCCCAGTCACTCCAGGCTAAGCAGTGGCCAGATGCACAGGAGGCAGGGGGAAGTCACATCCTGCACTCAGGCAGCTTGGAGTCTGCTTGATCGCCTTGGGGACTCAGTCCCATGCCTCCCCCTACCATGGCCCCCAAGCCTAATGCTAAGATTCTCCCCAGGCTGGGGCCAAACTGGGATTTTATCCCCCTTTCCCACATGTAGGAGAGGATTACGGTGAAAAGGAAAAACAAGGATCACAGAATCCTTGGGAAGATTTCAAAAATGCCCTACCTACATTTGTACATCTTTAATAAAATAGCTGCTGAGTTCTGGAAGTTCACACTTGCCCAGTTCTTACCTGCAGTGGAACTTCAACCTAGCATTCAGTTTAATTCAACCAATTAAATTTACTGAGTGTCTTGTAAAGGCTGAGCTTTGTGCTGGATGCTGCAAACTGTGGTCTCTGCCTTGAATAAGCCCTAAGTCTGGCAGGGGGAGAAAAACACATCACAAACACTGTAATTTGAAGAGACTCACATTAGAATCAGCTATGTACAAGTACTATAGGAGTCAGCCTGAAAAGGAAGCATTTGATTCTGCCACTCTGCCGGTAGCACGGGGGCCAGGGAGAACTCTGCAAAGGAAGTGGCATTTGAGCTGGGCACTGAAGGATGAGTAAGGATTTGCTAGGAGAGGAAGACCAGGACAGAAGCAGGAGCCTGGAAAAAAGCAAAAGAGCACAGAGGCCTCAAAGAGTGGTGTTTGGGCAGGCACAATGCAAAGTCCAGAGGCTGTAGGGAGGCTGGGCACGGTGGCTCATGCCTGTAATCTCAGCACTTTAGGAGGCCAAGGCAGGCCGATCAAGATGTCAGGAGTTCCAGACCAGCCTGGCCAGCATGGTGAAACCCCGTCTCTACTAAAAATACAAAAAAATACAAAAAATTAGCCAGGCATGGTGGCACGTGCCTATAATCCCAGCTACTTGGGAGGCTGAGGCAGGAGAATTGCTTGAACCCAAGAGACAGAGGTTGCAGTGAGCTGAGATCAAGCCACTGCACTCCAGCCTGGGCAACAGGGCAAGACTCTATCTCAAAAAATAAATAAATAAATAATAAAATAGTCTGTAGGGAAGAGGTTGATGAACCAGGGACCTCCAGGCAGAGGAGATTGGACACATCCTGTAGACAGGGCTTCATCCTAAATCTGCTTCCCACACGACCCTGGAGGACGTTCCCGTCCTCAGTCTCCCTGTCAACACTGGGATCATCATGCTTCCTCACCCTGTTTTCATGAAAGCAGCAAGCTCCTGTGGCTGGACCCAGGTTGGCTGGCAGAGCCCCTCCAGGAATATCTGACAGGAGAGTTCATGTGCTAATTAAACATGCATCTGATATTGCAAACATGACAATCAATTAGCATAGCTGATTAGAGACCTCCATGAACAAGCTGTGCCCTGAACCCACTCTGGCCTCCTCTCACTCAGAGCAATCACTCCAGACTCACTGATTCATTTGAAGAAAGAGCAGAGGCTTTGGTAGATCTGTGGTCCTTAGCCTCAGTTTCCTCACCTACAAAATGGAAATATTAGCATTAACCTTGTTGGGTCACTGTGAGATTAATATATGGAGAGTACCTGTTTTTAGTGCCTCAGTCGGTACTTAATAAATGATAGCTATTAGTTCTGGGGTGTCATG
Organism: Cacajao melanocephalus; assembly: GCA_963573385.1. Taxonomy (NCBI): domain Eukaryota; kingdom Metazoa; phylum Chordata; class Mammalia; order Primates; family Pitheciidae; genus Cacajao; species Cacajao melanocephalus. The sequence continues at coordinate 40,452 of CAUYLG010077470.1, forward strand.
CCTTGGGTTAGGAGTTAGGGATTTGAAAATGAATAAGAAACAGTTCGTGGCCATAGGAACTCCCAATGCACAAAATAGTATGATAAATGCTGTCCTCAAAGTGCCATGAAAACTCAGAGAATGGCTGAATGGGAAGCAGATCCTGCCCTGGGCACAGCAGCAAGAGTCCCAATTCTGAGTTCTTAAGTATAACTGAGAAGTCGGGGCCCTTCTAGCCCCTGCCACAAAGCCTGGGGGGCTCCTAGCACCTCAGATGAGTGCTTCAATAGTAGCTTTGTCTTTGCCAACAATTTTTTTTTTTTTTTTGAGACAGAGTCTCACTCTGTCACCCTGGCTGGAGTGCAGTGGCTCAATCACAGGTCCCTGCAGCCTCTACCTCCCAGACTTGAATGATCCTTCCACCTCAGCTTCTCAAGTAGCTGGGACTACATGTGGCTGCCACCATGCCCAGCTAATTTTTTTAATTTTTTATAGAGACAAGGTCTCATTATGTTGCCCAGGCTAGTCTCAAACTCCTGGGCTCAAGCAATCTGCCCACGCTGGCCTCCCAAAGCACTAGGATTTCAGGCATGAGCCACTGTACCCAGCCCACACTTTCTCTTTAATTCATATCAAATTGACTCAGAAGCTAAGTCCTCTCCAGCATGAGACCACGTTGGCCGGGCTCATCTGAGCCTCAGGAGCATAACTGGGCCCAAGTAACCCCCATTCCAGTCTCCTCCTCTCCTGCACCAGGAAAAACCAGGACAAGGCTCAGCATCCTACCACTTTCATGTTGAAAAAGCATGAAAGAACAAGAAGGCAGGATTTCTAGAGGCTAAAGGCAACAATACTGAGTCCAAACACCAAGTGCACAAATAAGATATGGGTGCAGCATGGCTCCATCTCCTCTCTCATGATATGTGTAAAGGAGACACAGGAGCTTCCGACAATAGTTAGGGCAAGGGGAGTCCGTGGTGTGATGTGATCACCATGAAAACTAATCCAGGCGGGACGCAGTGGCTCATGACTGTAATCCCAGCATTTTGGGAGGCTGAGGCTGGTGGATCACCCGAGGTCAGGAGTTCAAGACCAGCCTGGTCAAAATGTAGAAACCCCGTCTCTACTAAAAAAGACAAAAATTAGCTGGTCATGGTGGCAGGCGCCTGCAATCCCAGCTACTAGGGAGGCTGAGGCAGGAGAATGGCTTGAACCTGGGAGGTGGAGGTTGCTGTGAGCTGAGGTCTCATGATTGCACTCCAGCCTGGGCGACAAGAGTGAGACTCTGTCTCAAAAAAAATAAAAGAAAGAAAGAAAAAGAAAAAAAAAAGAAAGCGAATTCAATCTTAAACACACTGATTAAAATAGGATAGGCTTTTTTCGGTCTCTCTCTCTCTCTTTCGCAAGGAGCTGCTCTCCTCTATGCTTTCTTCTATTAAACTTTCCATGCCTCAAACCACTAAAAAACTTAAGCAATAAAATAAAATAGAATATCTAGCTGACTGCAGTGGTTCTTGCCTGTCATCCAAATACTTTGGGAGGCTGAGGCAGGAGGATCACTTGAGCTCAGGAGTTCATGACCAGCCTGGGCAACATAGTGAGATCCCGTCTCCACAAAAAATTTGAAATTTAGCCAGGCATGGTGGTGCAGACCTGTAGTCCCAGCTACTCAGGAGGCTGAAGTATGAAGGATCCCTGAGCCCAGGAGTTTGAAGTTACAGTATATATGCACACACACATACACACCCATACATAATGTCTACACTGAGGGAAGTGACACCTATTGTACTCTGATCAGCACACTTTGAGCATGATGGCCCAGCTCACTCCAACTGGAATGAGTTCAGAAAGTCAGTGTGAGACTCAAAATCATGCATGAAAAAGGATGAAGAAACTGGAAAAATAAAAGTCAGATGGGCCCAACAGCTTTCTTCTAATGGCAACATAATTATGACTCTACTTCCTGAACATAAGGAGGCAGTCCAGTGAAGGGGGAAATATCTTCCTGTCAGTCCTTAGATCACAATGAATCCTGGAGATGGCTCCATCTGTCCTTGCTCCAGGTTCACGTGACGCATTCCAACCCACACCAATCTACCACCGCAGGAGGGCAGAGACTTAGGAACCATTCTTCTGCCTATTCAGTCTGTCCCTCAGCTCTCCCTATGACTCTCGAAACCCACTTTGAGACTACGCTCCAAGGTAAAGTACAGGCCTCCCTCTGGACCCTCTCCATAGACCACCTCAGTGCTCTCCGAGGGTCCTGCATCCTTTTCCTCCTGCCTCTCCCTCTGGTGTCAGCCTCTGGCACAAGTCATGCTTGGTTCTGCTGTTGAACTTGGTGTAGAGGAGAGGGAAGAGGCCCTTTAGGAGAGACGTCCATGAACACCATCAAACCTTCTGCCCGTGCTCATATGTCTATCAGCACTGTTCATAATAGCAAAAATATGGACTCAACCTCAACCTAAGTGGCCATCAATGGATGATGATTGGGTAAAGAAAATGTGGTATATATACACAATGGAATACAATTTGGCCATAAAAAAAGAATGAAATCATGGTCTTCTGCAGCAAAATGGATGGAACTGGAAGCCATTTTCTTAAGTGAAACAAGTCAGACACAGAAAAAACATATATTGCATGTCCTCACTTGTAACTGGGGGCTAAATAATGTGTACATGCTAGGCACAGTGGCTCATATCTGTAATCCCAGCACTTTAGGAGGCCAAGGTGGATGGATCACCTGAGGTCAGGAGTTCAAGATCAGCCTGGTCAACATGGCAAAACCCTGTCTCTACTAAAAATACAAAGAAAAACATAATAGCCAGGCATGGTAGTGTTTGCCTGTAATCCCAGCTATTCGGGAGCCTGAGGCAAGAGAATCGCTTGAACCCGGGAGGTAAAGGATGCAGTGAGCCAAGATCGCATCATTTCACCCCAGCCTGGGCGACTGAGCAGGACTCCGTCTCAAAAAATAATAATAATAATGTGTACACATGGATGTAGAGTGTGGATTGAGAGACAATGGAGACTTGGAAGGGTGAGAGGGTGGAGGGGCTGAATGATAAGAAATGACCTAATGAGCGCTATGTACATTATTCAAGTGATTAATACCCCAAAAGCCCTCTTGCTCCCTTCCCTGTCCCCGGAGCTCCTGCTGTCTGCTTCCTTCCCTCTAATGCAGGGCAGATAGGCAGCGAACACAGGATGCTTCCTGTCCTGGGCCCTGCTCAGACCTCAGTGATTCAGACAGAGCCCTCCCCAGAGTTCTCACTACCTGCTCCCCACTATGACCACAGCCTCTCCTCATCAACCACAAGTAAAACGGCCCTTGGCAGCCTGCTTTCTCCATCCCACAGGACTCCCACACACCTCACCCCACTCTGCCTCCTCCACTTTATACTGGCCAAAAATGTGACTTTCTTAACAAGCCAAAAAGCTGCCCATCCTCTCGCAATATCCCACCCTTGAACTTTGAAGGCTAAGTCAAGAGTTTTACTTCAGTCAAAGCACAGCCAGTGCAGAGGGCCAACCTTCTTCCCACCCACTGAGGAACTGGAGGGACCTCCTCAAGATGTCACGGATACAGCCTTGCAGCTTTGGAAGCAGAGAGAGAACAAAACCCCTTACTCAATTCTATTCCTCTTGTGCTCCTAGAAACTGTTCTTTTTCCTGCCCCTTAGGAGACACGGATACCATGGCAACCGCACCAAGCCCGGGGGTAATGTGTTTTCCTATATGGAGTTCCACACACCTAGGCAGGAGTCCACCATTGACCATCTTCATCTAAGCCACCCTGCCCCCAACCAGCACTACCCTCAAAGCCTAAAGAAACCACCAAACAAACATGAAATGCCAGTGAAAACTGCTTTTGATGTCACTTTAAGTGACATGCCCTTAAATGTTAAATGCAGAGAACTCCCCACCCCACCCCATCCCCACCACGAGTTCTCATGTACCCAGCTTCAAATAAATTCAAACTGGGTCCTATCTGGACACCACTTACAGGGGACAATGGCTAATAGAAGGCTGCCATGAGATAGGCAAGAATAACTGGAACAGGCCAATCACTTCTCCCCCGACTCTAGACACCCCCTCTCCAGGAGACAGGAGACCTCACCTGTTAGATTACTCTTCTTCAAATAGCACATCCCTCAACCCCAGCCAGCAAGAGACACTGGCTTTCCAAACACAGCCAGACAACAGTGACCCTGGTGTGCAGATAAGGCCAGGAATGAGACAAGAGAGGGTTCAACAGAGACTAGGACACGTGCCACTGAGGCAGCAGATATGCTCTTTAAGTATCTATTTTAAGAGAAGATACTATTTAGTAAGCACCTACTACATGCCAGACACTATGCTAGATAACTTTATTTCAGATCTTCTCAATAGCCAGAAAATAATGTATTATCCTGATTTTACAAATAAGAAAATTGCGGCTCAGAGAAGTTAAGTAACTTGATAGGAGGTAACACTGACTAGTGTTTGATGACCTCTCACTAGGAGACTGACCACCACTGGCTTCCCCTACTAAGCCCCATTAAAAAAGGGAAGGTCAGAAGGACCCCTGAACAAACTGAACTTCCCACTAGGGCAAGCAGCAGAGGGGAGCTGCTTTTCAGCAGTTGGAAGCCCGAAGGAAATAGCCCCAGGAGATGTTAAATACTGCCTGAAGCCCCTTCACATGGCTCCATCCTGCAGCATTATTTTTCCCCCATGCAGCAAATATATCCAGCTCGTGCAAAAGGAAACTGCCCCAGGCTGGCAGCCCACTACTTATCCGCATCCAGAGCTGAGCCAGCCAAAGCAGGAGACAGCCATCCTAGGTGGGAACAGCACTGCCAAGTGTGATAGGGACACAGTGACCAGGGTAAGGTGCCCAAGCTCTCTGTCAACAAGGAATCAGCATGAAGGTCCTAACTATTAATTCAGGGTATATGGGGGACAACAAGGAGTTTATCCTGCCAGGATATCCCAACCCCCTCCCTTTTCTTGGGAGACCCAGAAATGTGGCTTTCCCTAATCTGCAACTATTCACAGACTCATCTCTCCCTGACAACAGAGGTAATGTAAGTATGCACTAAACATACATGTTTGACACACAGTAAGTTCTTAATGAAAGAGAGCAATTGAAATGATAATTATTTTCCCAGGCAGGCATTCCTCTCCTCCAAGAGGTCTCGTCTACTGCCTCCCAAGGCCCTGGTAAAAACAGCCAAGGGTGAGTGCCCCTCTAACACACTTGAGATCTTCAAAGCCAGGTTCCAAACTGAAACTACCAGCAAGCAATTCTTCCAGGACTGGGGAACTAGCCTCAACTATGCTATGGACCTCCTTGCAGAGGCTATCAACTGCTCTGGGCAGGAAACAATTCCTTGGACTGCCCCCTCACCTCTTACATTGCTACTGGGATGAAGATAGGTAGGGGTGACAACTGCAGGGAGAGGAATCTGTTCTTTAAATTCTGACTCTTTCCCAACTCAGAGAGATTTTGAGCAAGTTAACTTGTTTGCACAAATATTTCCTCTCCTACTAAAAGAAAAGGAAAATAAAGAAGACAGGCCCTGTTTACTAAGCACTAGAGATTGCTTTTTTTTTTGGAGATGGAGTCTTGCTCTGTTGCCCAGGCTGAAGTACAGTGGCCCGATCTCAGCTCACTGCAACCTCCACCTCCCGGGTTCAAGTGATTCTTCCTGCCTCAGCCTCCCAAGGAGCTGAGATTACACCCACCATGATGCCTAGCTAATTTTTTGTATTTTTAGTAGTGACAGGGTTTCACCATGTTGGCCAGGCTGGTCTCAAACTCCTGACCTCAGGTGATCCACCTGCCTTGGCCTCCCAAAGTACTAGGATTACAGGCATGAGCCACCGCACCCGCCTGAGATTGCATTTTTACATGTGACAGGATAAAGTCATATACCTTGTAATTCCTTTGCTCACAGAAGGCGCTGGATGTGATATGCAGAGAGAGAAAGACTGACTCCTTTTTCACCTGACTGCTCTCTGTCCCCTCCCATGGGCTGGGCTCACAGGTACTACCTGAGTATCAACCTACCACCAAGACTGCCTACATGCCTTTGTTTTCTGAAAGGGTGAAGCTGGCCGGGTGCAGTGGCTCATGCCTGTAATCCTAGCACTTGGGGAGGCCGAGGTGGGTGGATCACCTGAGGTCAGGAGTTCAAGACCAGCCTGGCCATCATGGTGAAACCCCATCTATTGAAAAAAAAAAAAGAAAAAAAACATTAAAAAAAGAAAGGGTAAAGCTGTGTAAGGCCAAGATCAACAGCATCAAATTTTAATCATTCAGATATGAAGGACAGACTGAGTCATTCCAGTCTATTACTACTACTGTTATATTCTATCTGAGCCAGAGTGCTCAGTGATTCTTCTTTGTTTTTACATTTTTTTTAATTTTTATTTATTTCATTGAGATGGGGCTGGTCCTGAACTCCTGTGCTTAAGTGATCCCTCCACCTTGACCTCCTGAGTAGCTGGAATTACAGGAATGCGCTACCATGCCTTGTCTGTTTTAATACTTTTGAATTCAGATACAATTATTGTACCATAAAGTTCACCCTTTGAAAGTGTACAGTTCAGAGATTTTTCACATTGCTCTGGCTTCTTTCGTCTAAACTTGAAAGTGGAGAAGGCATAAGAAAGAAAGGAGAGCAAGAGGGTCTGATTTGATTAAAAGGAAAAAGAAATCTTCCATGTAGAGAAAGGTTTCCAAAGCTCAAGTAAGGGAGAGTCTGATCAAAACCTAAATACTAGGTCTCTCTTTTAAAAATCTTTTCCATATTGGAAACAGGATTATGTTCTAGCTCTAAGGCCTATTATTATGAAGTGTGTATAGACCCAGGGCCCTGCTGTCACCAGCCTAGAAAAGGCATATCACACTGCCCTCTAGTAGACAGCCTAGGAAATGACAGTCAGCTAGTGGCCGGACAGGCTTGGGATCTCTGCCCTATAAGATGTGCTGTGTTCTCACACTTAAAGGCAGAGAAATTGGAGGGGGTGGAGTTTTAAAATGTTCACTAATGCCTACTAAATAAACACATTGCTCACCTGGAATAGAATCTAGCTGCTTCCCCTACACCTCAGTCTCTGCTTAAAAATAAATAATACATTCCTTTGTTAAGGTAAAAAAAGTGATTTCAGATTTCTAAAGCCTCTGAGCCTCTTAGAGTGAGGTGTTCCTAAGAAACAGTGTGGGGTCAAATGAAGTTAAAACCCAAACCCATATGGAAACAAAACCTAGCTGTGCAGAAGGGGTGTGACAAAGGGCTAGGAGCTGCATGCCTCCTCTGCCACCTTGGGAAGGTGAGACAGTAGCATCACTTAGCCCACAGTTTGAGGCTGCAATGAGTGCCACAGCACTCCAGCCTAGGCAGCAGAGCAAGACCTGAACTGTAAAAATAAATTTTATTTAATAAATATTTAATGTTATATTTAATATAAAGAATTATTTTAATGCATTAAATATAATTTAATATAAATATTTAATTTTATATATTATACAAATATGAAATTTTAATATAAAATTAAATATTTTAATATAAAATGTATATATTATAAATACTATTTAAGTAAATATAATTTAATATACATATTTAATAAAATTTTATATATGAAATTTTAATATAACATTAAATTATATTTTAATATAAAATTTATATAAATACTATTTAATAACTTAAATATAATTTAATATAAATATTTAATAAAATTCTATTTATTTAAATAAAATTTATTTAGAAGTACTTCCATGCTGACTATAGACACAATTCCAGTTTACCTTTTATCTCCCTACCTAAGCCCTTCTTTGACAATCACTGGCCAGAGTTAGGGAAGAGACATCCCTAACTTGGTAGTGACCCCAGCTGATACTCTCCACTTAGAGAATGGAGTCCCTTTGGGATTTTCAGGTCTCAAAACTATTTCAAAATCCATGTATTTCTTAAATGGCTGGGGGATGGACAGCCTTTCTTCAGGAGTCTGAGAAGTGCATAATGTGGCAAAGATAACATGTGTCCAACAACATCCATTTATCCCTTCTTCCTGATGCATATTATATTCCTCAGGCTCCTTTGCCTTAAGAGGGAGCCTTGCAACTAGGTTCTTACCAACAGAATATGAGTAAAAGTGTGTGCCACTTCTAGAGCTGACCCGTAACATCTGCTAAGCAATCCTTCAAGTTCTGCTCAACTCACTAACATGGTAATGCTCAATGTAACCTTGCAACTCACTAAAATGGTAATGCCCAATGCAACCTTGGAAGCCTAGTGAAGTTGGCATCAGCCTGATCCCTAAACAACTACATAGAGTATCCCACTCCTATTTTCTCAACTTGAAATGACCTGGATGTTACATGAGTGAGCGGGGTGGACCATCTATTTGGAGTCTGCTTTAGCAGTTTAGTCTACCCTAATATGGGTACTAAATGTCAATTCCATGAAACAAGACCTTGCTTCTGGAGCTGCACTTAGGGCTTCAGGTGCACAGAACTGAGTTGCTCATAGGCCTGAGTTCATGACACACTATCACTTTCATCCATGCAAAGCCCTCTCTGCTTTCCCCTCTTCATTCTCCATTCTAGTCTCATTCTATTTGTAAGGCCGATAGCCAGGAGCCGGATGGACAATACTCACCCCCTCCGCACCTGATAACACTTATCAGGAGGCCGGATGTCCTACTGGCTCCTGCCTTCTCCATGCAAGCTCCCCACACCCACTCCTGCATTCCACCAATAGCCCCACCCTCAGCACTAAATCATACTGTCAGCCCAAAATTCAAAAATCCCGCCGAGAGCCTAACCAATGGCAGCTCGCCAAGTCCGGGTCCAGTCTCTCTCACTGAC
>CAUYLG010077473.1:0-18433 GCA_963573385.1 Cacajao melanocephalus
GCAGTAGAACAAGAATCCTGTTCTCTCTCCCTCTTTTTCTTCCTCTTTCTTTCCTCGTACATTCTTTTTTTTTCTTTCTTTCACTCTCACTTTCTTTCCTCTCTTTTCCTTTCTTTCAAAAAATAAAAAAAATAAAAAAAATAAAAAAAATAAAAAAGAAAGTTGTAGAAAATAAGTACAAGACTAGTTGAAAGAGGGAAAAATTGTAAAGGCTTGGAGTCTAGGGGTGTGCTTCATGGAGGAGATAGGATTCAGTATGGTCCAGAAGCAGATAATATGTCTATATAATTCTTTGCCAGGGAAATGTTAATAGGAAAAGACACAGGGGTAGGGATATCTCTGTGGAATATAGTATAGTTTGATGATTATAAAATTGATTTTAGAATCAGATTTGTCTGTTTCAGAATTCTTCTGCTTTGCTTCTCTGCGAGCTTTGTTAATTAACTTCTTTTTATTCTGATTTTCTTGTTTGAAAACTGAAAGTATGGATTCTTCCTTTACAAGGTTGTTCTGGTTTCCATCATGTCATACAAAACTACTCCAGAACTTAGTGGCCTGAAGCAGCGATATTATTATACTCAAAGCTTATGTAGGTTAGGAATTTGGAAGGGCACAATGGTGGCAACTTCTCTGTGCTCAGTGATGTCTGGGGCCTCAGTTGGGGAGGCAGGCTGTTTGGGGGATGACTTGACAGCAAGGGACCAGAATCATTTGAAGCCATCTTTGTCTGGTGATTGTGCTGTCAGTCTTCTGAGATGTGAGCTGAGGCCATCAGCCATACATCCATGTGTGGCCTCTTCATGTGGCCTGGGCTTGTTCAAAGCATAATGGCCTTAGGATTGTTGGTCTTCTTGCATGGTAGTTCAGAGCTCCAAAGGTGTGTGTCCTAAAAGAACTAGGTGGGCGTTATGTAGAATTTTTAAACTTATCTTAAGAAGTCACAGAGCATCACTTCTAAGACATTCTATTGGTTGTAAATGAGTCACTAAGGATAGTGCTCATTTAGCAGAAGAGGGCATTAGACCCCAGCTCTTGATGGGAGGAGTGTCAAAGAATGTGTGGGCCAGTTTTAAAACTAACACTGTCTGCTCTCTGCCCACAGACTACTTACATTCATCCTATAGACAATATATACTTGTCAGTGGGTCTCATCCCGTACAACATCAGGCTCAGACTTGAATCCAGGCCTCACCATCTAATTTAGGTTCAGGCACAGTAGAGATAACTTGGGTTTGGTTTTTTGGGCATAGTTTCTCTCACCCTGAAGATCAGTTAACGAAAGATACAAGCTATCTTACCTCGCTTTTCTCTCTTCAACAGACAATAATAAGACTGGAATATGGTTATGACAAAAGCCATTTCCATTCAAGAATGGAGGAAATGGGAAGATACAGTAGTCACTAGGCACTAGCCCATAGCAATTCTGAAACCCAACTGGGCACATGTTACCAGTTCCTTAATTATGGATGAATGGCCCGTCCCTGTGAACTGTTCTCTTTGACATTTGGCCCCACCCTCTGGGCTCTTTGTTTTGCCTTCTGAGCCGTCCTTTCTTTTCTGATTAAAAAGTAGTTTGTGTTTAAAACTAAATAGTGATAGTTGCGTAAAAGTATAGCCAGTGCATATCTGTGGGTTCTACATCAGTGGACTCAACCAACTGTGGATTAAAACCATTTAAGAAAAATTGTTTTGGTATTGAATAGGAGCCAGACTTTATTTTTCTGGTTCTTCTTCCCTAATGTGGCAACTATTTACATAGCATTTACTTTGTATTAGGTATTATATGTAATCTAGAGATAATTTAAAGAATACAGGAAGGTGCGCATGGGTTCTATGCAAAAACTATACCATTTATATATGGAGTTGAGCTTCCATAGATTTTGGTTTCCGTGAGAGGTCCTGAATACCAAGGGATGACTGTAGTTTGTGTTTGCAATTGAATTGAATAACCTCAGCTTGCTTCCTACCAGTAAAATGTTGGGGCTACAAAGACCTATTTTTCTTTTGTATTGGCTCTGTTACATTCAGCCCAAGCAGGTATACTTATGTTAAAAAATGTTGGCTTTTTATGTATCAAGTTATATTCACTCCATTAGACAAAATGATACCCACAGATCTCTTTAAGATGAACCTTTGTCAACTTTGAGGCTTTGTGGAATAAAAATTCTTAGATGCTCTTTTATTTAACAGGCTTTATGAGGCATGCCCTTAAGATCTTTATAAAGCCTTTTGCCTTTTTGAAGAGGTTATGGGGCATCACTTTAAGTTTCTAAGGTCTTGGTAAAGACTCGCCCTTGGCTTCATCCTTGGACCATTTTTTTCCTGACAGTGACCTGAATTTGTTGTTTTCTGAAGCTGTTTCTTACTATGAGAATCTTCTGTTATCTGAAGAGGCTGAGAAGAAGAAAAAGTTTTAATTTCAAAACCAGCAATTCCTGGCTCTTTTATAGTTCCTTTAAATTTTGCTTGAAAACTGGACAGTTTAATTTTGACCTCATCTCTTTTCTTTTATAACTTTCATGGCCAGTGAGAAGAAGCCAGGTAGCACTTTTAATGTTTTGCCTGGAAATCTCCACAGCTAGAAAATATAGTTCAGTGGTTATATTTCTCATTTTTTCGCAGCATTACAAGTAACAAGGTTCCCATACTTTTCTTCACTATATAACAAAGGTCCCCATTTCTTCAGCTTTCAGTAACATTTACCTTACTGTTCTTCAAGCTTTCACCGACAGCCTCCTCAAGCCCTAGAGACTTCTGCTAATAATTCTAAGGCGTTTTCAATTTTTACTCATAGTCTAGTCCCAAAGTCAATGCCATCTATTTCAAGGCTTTTATTATGGCAATGCCCTAATTCCAGTATCAAAATTGGTTCAAATCAACATTGCTGAATAAGAAATAATTTTAAAATGTAGCAGCAAAAAATAACCATTTTTAATGCTCACTGTGAAGAGTATCGTGAGCATGAAAATTTTGTGAAGAGTTTGGATGGTACAGAGCAGATAACAATTTATCTCTGCTACATGATGTCTGGGGCCTCAGCAGGAGAGGCCTCATTGATTGGGGTTAACTTGATAGCTGGGGGTAGCAATCTTCTGACTGCACCTTTACTAAATGACTTTACTTGATGTTGTGTGTTTTATGGAACCTCAGCTGGGGCTCTCATCTGGGGCATCTACCAATTGTGTCTCCAAGTGGCCCCAGCTTCCTTGTATTAATAGCATAGTGGTCTAATGTTGATGGGATTATTTGTTTTTTCCTTGATAATATGTTTTTTTGTAGATTCTGGATATTCTTTGTCAGATTCACAGCTTGTGAATATTTTTTCCCACTCTGTGGGTTGTCTGTTTACTCTGCTGATTATTTCTTTTGCTCTGCAGAAGTTTTTGGTTTATTAAGTCCCATCTATTCATCTCAAAAAGGGAAATTTATTAGAAAGTGATCAAGGTATATCAGGGAACCCAGGTTAGAGATGGACCTAGGGCTTGGAGTACTGTGGGCAGCTCAGAAATTCTATTTTGGGTCTTTGTCAATGCTTCTTTTTTACTTTACTCTTTTGCTAGGGACAGGCTTCCTTTTATCTTTGGTTTATATGCTGGAATATGGCTGCCCAAAAGTTCCTAAGTTTTGCATACTGATGTGAAGACCCCAAGAAAGAAATTGACCATTATTAATTCCTAACCTCATAGGGAGTGAGTTGAGTGCCCTGGCTTGAGTCAGTAATCATCGCTGGTTACTGTGTATAGCATGCACATGTGACATCCTGTTGTTATGGGATCTTTGGAGTGTCGTTTTTCTGGCTGGGAACCTGTGGCCAATGGCACCTTTGCCTGAGTTTTGCTTGAGCCTGCAGGGCTCATTTCACCGACTTTGCCTGGCAGGCTGTGCTTGGCTCACACTACTGGCCTAGGTCCCACACCCACCAAGGGTGAGTCAGGTGTGGAATGGTGAGGGGTGTGTGAGTGACTGTGAGGCCCAGCCACTATGAACAATCAGATTTGGCAGCTGCTGCAGTGGGGCAGGCAGCTCCAGATGCTGTTATAGGCACCAGACTGGGCACACCACAAGCAGCTTTTGTGGCTGGTACTGGGGAATATGGTGGCACCTGGAAACTTGGAGATGCCAGGAACCACAGGGCCCCAGAGAGTGAGTCCCAGCCCTAGCTCAGGGAGTTGCCATGTCTGGGCTTCCCGAAAGACTGCAGCTCTTCTTTCCTTCTCTTTGCCCACAACATGGCAAGCAAGGGGCATGTCTCAGCCTGTTTGTGTGACAGTTCTTTTAGCCTCACCATTCAATGGATCTTGAGTTCTTGTCCTGCGACCAGGAAGAATGAGGTACATGGACAAGTGGAGGGTGAGCAAGATGAAGAGGAGCTTTATTGAATGATAGAAAAGCTCAAGGAAACCAACAGAGGGGGCAGCTCCTTTCACAGCCAGGGTATCCCAATGAGTGTTCAGCTCCTAGCAGAGAAGGTAAGCTTCTCTCTGTAACTGGTCATCTTGCTGCTTGTGCAGCTTTCAGCAGAGGAGGCCCTAGAGAGTGTGTTGCTGCTCTTTGCATCCAGTCATGTGGACATCTGCTCAGTTATGGCTAAGCCTGGGGCTCCTAAGAGCCTCAGAGGGGAGGAAGTATACACCAATTGGTCCATGGGTGGCCATGGGTGGGTCTGGAAAAGGCACTACAAGTTCCTACTCTGGTCTATGGGACTGGCAGCCTGTCCCCTGGCCTCACTGGGGACCCACCCCCTTCAACCAAGGAAGCTATTTGCCTCCTGTTGCCCATTCATGGCACCCATGGGGCATCTGCAGGCCAGCACTGAGCTGCCCTTAGCGCCACCTTGGTTTCCCTCCTATGCTTATTGGCACCCAAAATTTGGAGGGAATTGAGGTGGCAGGGAGCAGGCATGTCAGCACTGCCCTGAGCATGTGCACAGCCAGGTGCGCTGTGACAGTGCTAGAGCTTTCCCCAACTTTGCTCCAAGGTAGGAGAAGGTAAAGACAACAGGGAGAAGCCAGGCAGTGGGAGCAGGCATTTCTGAGCCTGCAAGGGCAAGGGTGGGCTTTCCTGGGCCCCCAGTAGTGCAGGGATACTTGGGTCCATAGCTGGAGTTTGGGTGGCTGCAGCTATAGTGTTGGGTTTGGGGGGTGGGAGAGTTTGTAGATGGGGCTCCTACCTGCTCCATGGAGAGGGAGACCTGGGTGTTCAGCCTGGTTTTCGCAGCTGCAGCAGCACTGGGGAGCCCCCGTCCTAGCTCAGAAGCTCAGAAGGGACAGGGCTCCCAATTGTCTCTGGCTCTCACAGGCTTCGTGGGGAGTGCAGCCCGGGCCGCACCTCCCTGCTGCACCCAGTGAGATGACAGTGACTGCTCCAGATGGCCCACCGCTGCCATCACTAGGATAGGAACATGGTATCTTCTACTTCAACCTCATGGGTGGGAATATATGTCGCAAAAAAGAAGGAAGTTTAAGAAGGGATGCTTGGCAAAAAAATGCTACATGTACTCAAAACATACCATTTAGTTGTATTGTGTGGACTGACTACAATAGGAAGGACACACAAAATTGACAGTGATGGTGAGTATATATTTATACCCACATCCAGGAAAGTACAAGACACATATGTATAATGCACATTCCTGATGCTTACTTTTCTAGACGTGATATTCTGTATATACACTTAAAACAAAGGACTATTCTGTGAAGTTTTTTACTGAAAACAAATTCTTATTTTAATGAGAGAATTAGTGGAGTGTAGGTTAATGTACTCTAAGCATATATTCTATTTTTTTAAATAAAATCACATTAGTAATAGAAATCCTGTTGTTATTATACATTCTAATAAGATTGCATTACAAATGTGATAATAACCCATAGAGAAAGAAAAAGAAATGTAACAAAAGAGTTGGTTTGTCATCTATTTAGGAATATAAGTAGAGACTTCCTTTCTACCCTCTTCTTCTCTACTTTTTGAAAACCTTTTACACTCATCTCTTATAGCTAGCTGTCTTCCTGCTGTTCATAGAACTTTCTTACCAGCTCCTTTAGACTGTGAACTCTTTGAAGGTAGGCACCATCTTGGTAAGATTAGCAGTTCATGTTGTATATAGAAAATGATAGATACTCAGTGAAATTCCACTGGTTGTCTAAATGAGTGAATTCCTATCAGAGATATCACAATGTCAAGGGTTTTTAAAACCTTTTGGCTAGGTTAATATGTGGGGCTTGAAAATTCCTGAGAAATAATTTTGGCCAATATTGAAATAAAAATAGAAAATGTTACAATACTGATATCATCACTTTTAAGGACATTTGCAGGAAGATGTAAGTGAAAAGTTACTAAAGAGAGTCGGGTACTGAGGAGGAAAGTTTTACTCCCAAACAGGGAAGCGAATCCAGTGCAGACTCTGAGGAGAAATGCGATGGTTCCTGTGAATAGAAAGACAAAGAATTCCTAATCAGCCATCTTGGATGGACACAGGGAGGGGAGCACTACACACTGGGGTCTGTTGGGGGGGAATAGGGGAGGGACAGCGGGAGGTGGGGAGTTGGGGAGAGATAGCATGGGGAGAAATGCCAGATACAGGTGAAGGGGTGGAAAGCAGCAAATCACACTGCCACGTGTGTACCTATGCAACAATCTTGCATGTTCTTCACATGTACCCCCAAATCTAAAATGCAATAAATAAATTAAATAAAAAAAAAAGAAAGACAAAGAATTGTCTCTGTTTTCCATTAGGAAAGCAGCACCTGAGTATTGTTGATTTGCTGGTAATAACTGAGTCATAGCCAGGTAGGGCCTGGGTTGGTTCAGTGGTCTGCGGCCATCTGGGTGCCTTTACTGATATTATGATGTCCAGCTCACTTCTGCTGCATGAGAACCATGCCTGAGTCAGGCATGAGTCACCCGGTCAGGTCTATGGTGGTATCAGAAGGCTACATGGCCAGGTCAGAAGTTTATTAGCATCAAGGAGTTTAAGAAGTTAAAAAGAAAAGAATAAAATTGATGAGCCTCCAGAAATTTCATTAGCGTGGTAGAAGCAGAACCAATAGGTTCTATTACAGAGTGAGTGTAGAATGAAGAAATGGATGTAGTGATCGTAGACTATGTTTTTAAGAGTGCTAGTTAAGAGAAGTGATAAGAAAATTATTTATTCAGAGCCTGTTGCAAGGGGTTTTAGATTATGGGAGGGCTGAATCTATAAGAAGAGAACAAAAAGTTTCCAGAAAGCAGCCAAGAACTACCTGAATGTTTAATGGCTTGTGTCTCTAGGGGAAATAGCAACGTTCTGTCGTGCCTTTCTGCAGGTTTTAAGAACTCAGAAATAGGAATAGAGAAAGCAGATGTAGGGAGATTGAACTTGAGGAATTGACAAGGCACACGTGGCCAGTGGTTAGGAGAGTAAGACATCTAGAGTAACCATAAATGTATTGTTGGAATCATTGGCCATGGTATCCAGAGAAGCAAGGAGGCAAGTGACCCCATAATAGAAGTAATGTTCAGAAAAATGGATAGTGGGGGGTGAAGAATACAAGTCACCATGAGAATAAAAAAATAAGAGTGGAGAGATGAAGTGGATGAGCTGGAAAGATTGTATGTGACAGAGAGGAGGGTTTCAGATTTCAAGGTGAATTGGAGAAATTTTAAGCTTGTTATTACAAAGTTGGGTGGATGAAGGGAACTGAGGATAGAATTACAGAGTGAACAGAAATAAAGTAATCAGAAGGTTGTGTTATAACAGATACCAATAACATGGAGAGGTGATCCTGGAACAGGTCAGGAGAATCTCTGAAAAAGCTGTAAGCCAGGTTTCAGATTTATGAAAAAAGTTCAGGAGTGCTACCTGCAGGGCCAGATAGAGAAGAGGAATAGTGAAAGCCACGAACTCTAAAAGAAGAGAGTTGTTTTCAAGGAAGTGGAGGAACAATGGTGTAAAAGCAGCAATAGCAGGAGCTGGGAAAGTGCTCATCCTTCACTCTGCCTCTGAGGGTGGATGAGAGCATATCTGCTTAAGGATGACAGTGTGGGCAGAAATAGTGGGAGTCAGGGGTTTGTGCAAAGGATAAAAGTATTGAAAAAAAGGATTACTTACACAGCAGACAGAATGGTAGACTGGAGGGACATGTGAACAACTGAACAGGGGGAGGACTGAGCAGGCCAAATTTAGTTAATGGAGGACCTTATAGAACCATTGAGCCCCAAGATTTCCATTGGGATATTGATGTCATGACATGGGCCTCAGCAAATCTCCATCACCTTGTGGCTGGCTTGGGCTGATGGTGGATTCAGTGATGAACGATAATGGGTTTTGTTATATAATCCACAACTTATCAACTTCCCTGAGGTTTAAGTCTACATATTGAAGAGGCTGATAGAGCTAATAGAAAGAGCTTGCAGTGAAAAACAGATCAAAAAACAGAACAGTTTGGTCAGTGTGTCCATGATTATGCTATGTTTATACCTGATAATGTGTGTAATAGACTGCATGGTGCACAGCTAGGTCTGTTTTTCCTTCAATAGAGAGGAAGGGGATGATTCTGGCTGTGATCGTCCTTCCCTTATTCTTCTTGGTAGAATGTTAGGTGACTGCAAAGGAAGTTGCCAGTCCAGTTGTCTCTTAGATAAGGTCCTGGCATATCTAGAGTGAAGTAATGGCGTAGAATCTGATAATACTAAAAAGTTTGCTCTTTCTTTCTGGCTTCAGATTTGTTTTTATTTTTTGACTTTCTTCTTCTTTTACATTCCAGTTCTTTAAGACTTTTACTTTAAGGGACTGTTTTTGGCCAAGCCTTTATAATCCAAGAGAGGTAGAGTGTTGTGTAATACTGAGGAAGAAGGGAGTGAGTATGAGGTTGGAGATTTATGCAGGAGCCAGATCATGAAGGGGTTTGTATGTCATGTTAAGGAGATTTGCTTGTATGCTTTAGACAGAGGGGAACCATTGAAGGATTTGAGCTTGGGAGGGCTTCAGGGTTATATAAGGCACATTCTTTAGAAGCATGGAGATAATACAAAATGTCTTATCTTCTTTGTCAAAAGACTCTCAATTCCTTTTCTACATTATTTACCTGACCAGGATCTGTTTTCCTGTTTCATTAAGGCTGCCGTATGGATCTAGCTCAACTTTCCTGAGGATTAAGGAATAGGCATTAAGTAACTGTGCAAGCAAGTAGAGTTTAGGTTGCAGCTGGCATAAAGAAGTGGGCAAACTTTTGCACAAAATGTGCTGCAGTACAGAGAAGAATCTCTGGGTGACCGTGGTACAAAACAAATGATAAGACAAAATTATATTCTAAAGATTGATGTCGCTAAGATTCAGTGGTTCTTATAGGAGTTGACATCAAATTTCAGAAAGATTAACAGGACATTTTTTGAGATACATTAATATTTCTAGGGATAAGACTTGTATGAAATAAAGAGAAATTATTTCCTGAAGAATCAAATATTAGTCTTGAAAGGCCTTTGTATTCAGATGGATGAATAAGGGTGAATATTCAGAGTGGCAGAAGATAGCAAAAGTACTAATAGTACGGTCTGTCCTCAGCCACTGCCACCTACTAATGTTTCTTGATTTCCTTATCAGACCAGATGGCAAGATGAAGACTTGCTGGGTCTGTGAGATGCTGTTGTTTTCTCATTAAGTTTAATTTGGGGAGGAACCAGCAAATGCCTAAAACCAATCACTACCCATATGTGCTGTTCACATGGTACTGAAAATCATTTCTTACTGTCTGTCTTAAAACCATAGAACAGCATTCCTCTATTCATTCACAAATATATACTGAGAAACTGTGTTCAATAATGAACTGAAATATTTGAAAAATTCTGTCCTAATTAAGATCAAAGAGAGAACTGACTGAGCAGAATTCAACAGAAGTTCATATAGATGTAGGACTTTGAGTTACAGAGAGAGGAAAAATTTCTAAACTTTTCTGATTAAACTTAATCAACTCAGTGTCCTCTTTGGGCTTAGCATCATGTTAAATGATTTTGTTTTCATGGGTTTTAGGAGCCAGATAATAAGACAAGATAAACACACTATCACGCACTACATGGTACAAGACGTTGTTTTACAAAGAAAAGGTAACATCAGTGGTATGCTAGTTGTTTAAAAAGAACAGAGAAGAAGACCAATGAGGGGATGCATAATTATTGAAAAGTATTGGATCTTGAGGGATGAATAGGCACGGTAGGTGGAAGGTAAGTTAGAGAGTTTTCTTTGTGATAGGAAGAGTGTACACAAAAAGGATGACCACTGGGTTTTCTTAGAGTCAGAAACATCTTTTTTTAGTTTCAGGAATGACTGCAATTTAATTACTTAGCGCAGATTTAAAGAATATTGTTATAACAAGGAAGTATAAGAAGATAACTGTTCTTCCTGGCAGTGTTAGGCTTCATCTCCTCCATGTAGCCTTCCCTTAGCTGGATTGTTTTCATTCTTTGAACTGTAATAGGCCTTCAATGTTTTTGAATCATTGGACTAATACACTTACGTTGTTGCTTTCTCACATCTTTTCTCACTTACTAGATTACAAGATCTGTGAGGACAAGAATTGTTTTCAGTGAAAAACACACTCATATAATATATATATACATATTCCTGGGCAGCTCACAGAGATATGTATTATATATATGTGTGTCTATTTTATGTATGTGTATTTTGTTTACACAGAGACATACATACATATGTGTGTATATATATTTATTATATATCTATTTGGCACGTTGGGAGGCTTATAGAAATAATGTATGTCATGTGTGTGTGTCTGTGTGTGTCTGTGCACATGCATATATGCATATTTATCCTGAGTAGCTCACAAATGCATAGCATGTGTGTGTATACATATATGTTCTCACATGATATATATATATAGTATATAAACACATATACACACATATATGTGTGTGTATGTGTGTTTGTGTATGTATGTGTGTGTATGTGTAATCTCCATGGTACATAGCATAGCACAGCTCCTTGGCAACTATAGTCACTCAGTAAATATTCAAAGCATGATTGATAAAAGATGCAGTCTGAAGAAAATTCAATAGGTTTTGATGAGTGCCTTTATTTGGGTGACAAAAAAATAGAAGTGAATCAAAGAAAATCTCAAAGTTTCAGGTTGCCTTACTGAGTAGATGGCACATTAGCCCTGTGCTGTTATTTCTGGAAGTTTTTTTCTTTGCATTCTTTTCCCTCCTCTTTTACTTTCACTCACTCTTCTCTGTAGAATTCCAGGTTCAAGAGGAGGACTGGCCAGAGGGAAGAATTTTGCTTCCTTTTTCCCCTTAACACTATGTGATCCTGTCGTACCAGTGAGAGAAAAATGAAGAAATACGGAGTTGTTTTTTTTTTTTAATATGGCAAATTTATTACATGTGTCTCTCTGATGAAATGTAAATCTTTTAAATGGCAAGTCAGGATGAAAGTTAGGTTATCTTCACACATGCCTAGAATTAATGCAGAAGTGTCTCAGTATTTCAGACGGGAAAAAAATAAAGTACCACTTTGTCTAAATGGGAGAGTGGTCTCTTTTTTTTCCTTTCAGTAATTCATTAGACAAAGAGAAATCCCATCAGAAGGGCCTTTGTGGGAATGTAAGAGATGTTTATGGTGGAGATAATCCTTTTACCTTTCCTTTTCCCAGGGAAAGGCAATGTGAACAGGGAGAGAGGGAAATAGCCCTATGCAAAAGAATCAATGGAGAATTTAGGGATCCTATTAAATGATATGTTTTTAGAAGACCATAGAGGAGTCAAGCACAGGCTGGGCAGAGAAAGTTCGTGGAAATGGCATTGCTGTTGGGCAAGTTGCGATTGGATTTTGGATTCCATCATTTATTAGAGGCAAGTTTCTTGACTAGATTTGTATTCTCTTACACAGAATGGAGATAACGATGTAGATCTTGTAACGCAGTTGAGAAAGTTAAAAGGAGCAGTGTCCGTCAAAGTGCTTGACACATCAGAGTGTGCAGAGCTTGGCAGCTACACAGGCAAGATGAAGTTGATGTCTCACCAGTGAGCAGGCTAGAACTGTAGGTAGGGTGAAGGAGAATGAGCACAGATGGTTAAATGGGAGCCTCTATGGGGATAGCTTAAAAACAGGTCATTTGCAAAAGGCAAGGAGATGTGACTTATAAGGTGAAGACAGGAATACTGCTATTTCTGTTACAATACTGCTAGACCTACCAGCATAATGCCACGGTGGAAAGTGTTGCAAAATTTGTAGTGTTTATTTTTCCTGTGATTACCAACATCATGCAAATGATTTATAACCTAATTATTAGAGGAAGTGAGATGTTTGTGAAGTATGTTCATTTATGATTCTGTTACATGTGGGAAGATGAAAAGTTCCGGGGTTTGTGAAAGAATTGCTTCCAGGAAGAAACCAGAGAGAAAAAGGTGTTTGAAGAGATAGAGATTAAATCAGTAACCTAATGTTTCTATGCTTTTTTAAATCTATGTGTGTGTGTGTGTGTGTGTGTGTGTGTGTGTGCGCATGTGTGTTTATATACACAGTTATTTCCTGCTAATTATCAGGCTGTGATTAAAGGTGGCATGGAGGAAAACAACATACAACTTGAAAGATGGAAAAGAGGATATTTCTGCCCTACTGGAACTTCATAAAATTCATTCAAGTTATTTTATTTAAAAATTGGATTAAAAAATAATTTGTTATGTGTCAGGTACTATTCTAAGGTCTTCACAAAGGTTATCTCATTTAATATTCATAATAATATAAGGATGTTTCTACCACAACATTTTCATAATCTGTAGATGAGGAAATGAAGGCTGAGAGAGATGGCATAACTTGCCCATTGTAAGTGCTGGAGCTGGGCTTAAGCTCAGGTAATATGACTGCAGAGGTCCTGCTCTTCACTGTTTGGCGGATGCTATGATTTAATGACTATAGGCAGACACAGGGGTGTCTTGTTCTCTTCGTGGAACTTACTTGTTAGCTAGATGGGAGACATTTCTCAGAGAATGTGTATTTTGAGCATTCTAACCACAGATCTAGTGAGGAAGTGACCCCTTTGGTGCCCTTTAGAACAGGGTTTCTCAAGCTCAACACTGTGGACGTTTTGGACTGGATAACTTTTGTTTTGAGAGTCTGTCCTGTGTGTTGTAGGATATTTAGCAGTGTCCCTGGCCTCAGCTTACTAGGTACCAGTAGCACACTTGATGTGACAACTAAAAATGTCTCTAGACGTTGCCAAATGTGCTCCGGCAAAATCACCCCTGGTGAGAACCACTATGCTTGAATAATGACTCTGGTGATTGATGATCCTATGGTGGTGACTCCATCTGGAGGTGTGAAGCCCATTTGGAGCTTATATCCAAGGAGTGACATGGGCTTGTCAAGACTCGTTTCACTCACTAATCTCTACTTACTCCTGCAGATAAACGTGGACTCAAATGCAATGAATGGATACCTAGTACATATCATTAGAGACATTGGAATTAAAGCAAAAGGAGTAAGAGATAAACATTTCCTTTTAATTATTGGAAACAGCTCCTCATGTGGAAAGAACACATGAGAAGGAAATTTTTATAGTATCTTCTATGGTCAGGGATTGTTTGGAAGCTTTAGGGATGGTTTGAGGGTTGTTCTGTTTGCCGTGTTTCCAATGCACTATTTGACTGATGTTCATTTACCCTTAGTATTCCAAATGTATGAGACTTGATGGAGCCCTTACAGCAATGACTCTTAAACTACATGTGCATATTAGAGTCACCGGGGGACGTTTTAATTTATGGACCCTACTCTAGACTTAGTGAATCTGCACCTCAGATATGGAAGCTCAGCTTTAAGGGTATATTAAAAGTCTCAGAGGTACACCCTGGAGTAAGAAGCATAGACTGAAGTTTTTCTTTCCATGCTCTCTATTTGGGATGATCTTTGGTAGCTCTGCTTTTTCCCTTTGAGGGTACAGAAGTTACACATAGGGCATGTCTTTAAAATTCATATTAGCCATAACTTTCTTATATGTTATACCTAGCTGCAGACAATGTTGGGAAATATAATCTCTGTCACATGGTCATGTGTCAAGCTAAAAATGAGGGATTCTTAAACTAAGGATCTAGGGGAATGGACATGGGTGGATAATTAGCAGTCCTTGCCACAGACTGTTGAAACACAGCAGCAGTATCAGACCATTGTTGAACACAGAACATGTTCCAGGGGCAGAGAAAAACAACCAGGTGGTGTGGCTGCTGTCATTATCCTTATTTTATAAATGAGGAAATGGAATCTGGAAGGACTAAACGTGATCATTGTCACATAGCTCGTGGATATTACAACTAAAATATTAAATAGGTTCTATCTGGCTCTACAAGTATTTTCTACTAGACTATCTAATCACTCTCCCTTAATTTCCCCATGCAATCTATTAGTTACAGTTTTTAGAGTCTTTAGATTTATAAATATATATAGCATATTTGGCCCTTACTGGTATAAGAATGTTGAGTCTTAATTGTTCAGATTTTATTAGAATCATATTATTGTATATCTTGAATTTAATATCTACTTTGTTTTCTTAGTTTTAAATGAGGAAAGGAAATAGCACCATAAGGTGGGAACAGTTGCAGAGGGAGGTTGATGTTATTTAGTAAATTTGGCAACATTTTGAGCTTATAGTTCCCAAGAATCCAGAGGATCATACATTAATAAAAGGAAATCTTGAAGTTGTCATAGTGATCTCACCAGGGTATGCGTCACAGAAAATCTGATTTGGATTTGTGTGAATATATAGGCCTCTCTCCATGATAGCTAGTTGATGAATCAAGTAGAAAAAAATACCTAGTTAAGCTTATTTATCATCTTGAGATGACATAGTCAAACAACTGTCTCTAGAAAGTCTTAGAGCAATGTCTGTCCAATTGAGAGGACAGTTAATAATGAGTCCTCCATAGCTAAGTCTATCCCTAAAATGCTTACTCTCATCTGGAGTTTTTCCTTAGAATTATTTTGATTCCCAGTATCATCATGCCAGATTACACATATAAATGAACTAGGAATGTTTTAGGAAATTATTAATATAGGGAATTTATTTCCTCAGGCTTTGATTGGCTTTTTAAATGGTAAGTAATTCATAGCATGCTACTGTCTTTAGGGAAGTATTTCCTCTTTAAGTAGGTTGTATGGGGTTGTAGGTTGTAGATAAGCAGAAATTGGTCTTAATGTCCCACATGTCTGTCATATTATCCTGTGGTTAAAGATATAGAGGAAGAGAGAGCATGAGAAAGAGAGAGAGAGAGAGAGAGTAGGTAGATAATAACTTTTTTCTATTAGAATACTCCACTAGTAAAAAAAGACCCCAATGAAATTTCAACAATAAAAGCCCTTGATTATGGGAAATAGTTACCTGAATGTTACATCATTCAGTGTTCTTCTTTGTATTTTTATTTAAAAGTATTAAAAATCCCAACAATAACAGCAAACAAGTCTGACAAAGTTAGAAAAATGACATTTTGACATGATAATAATAAATAATAAATGTTATCCCATAAATTAGGTTAAATTATTTCAACAATTAATCTTCCCTGAAAAATGGATCACTAAATCTCACTAAAAGGCTCCAGCCTAGGGTCATTATGGACAATTACAGAAGATTATGATGGAACATTGTTGTTGCTCATGGTATGACCTCTGCAAATGAAATCACAGAATCATAAATTGCCATCAGGAAAAGTTAAATAATTTGTTACCTAATGGTAATTATGCATCCAGGAAGATTTTGGCTACAAGAATCATTTGCCTCTTCAGTAATAGATTCTAATATTTTTAATAGGATTCACCCTAACTGTATGAGAACAGTTGTATTAGGATGCACCAACAAATGGAGAAAGGATATTTCTGTATCTGGTTTAATATGCAAGAGAAGGGCATTAAATGCTTGGGGATTCCCAAGCTGGCAAGACAAAACAAAACAACAACACCAAAAGTCAACAGCAGTGAGATTTTGTTGTTGAAGATGCGAAGGCTGTGTAAAAGAGTAGATGCAGTCTGAAAAGAGTAGATCATTTACTGGTTTCACTGATTCTGTGCCTAAAACGTGGATTCTTCTCAAACATGGTTATATGAATTCTCCACGCACTCCAAATCTTAGAAGGCACTCCTAAGTTTCTCTGTTGGTGTTCTACCTCTCCCTGCCTTGGCCATTATTCCTTTTTAGCTTATTTGTACTTGACACTCCAGTAGTACAGACAGTTCCATCTTGCCAGGCTTATTACCAGTAAGAAGCACTAATCCAAAGGTGAGTCACATGCAGTTTGGATTGTTCTGTTATTCCCTTTTCCCCTCTGCTGCCTCATGGCTGAGTGTTTTTTCTGCTGGTGAGTATCAAATTGAAACTCAGTTTTCTTCTAAAAAATTAAATTATGAGATTAGATGACTTAATCTAATATTTTGCAAGAGAAATAAATAGGACTTACATACATCTACCTTCTTACAAATGTCTTCTACATTTGTGTATTCACTGAAAACAAACTAGAGGACAATATTCATTGCTGCATCTATCAGTTTTTGATTCCATGTCAGGAAGTAATTATGGACTAAGCATAATATCTCTGTAAATCACAGGCTAGTCAATGCTTTTTGAAAATCTGCATAGTACTAACACTGTTAAATCAGAGTAGGGAGGACTTATTTTATGATACACAAAATTCCAGTATTGAACCACTTGAGGCAGACTTTTGACCAAATTTCTCATTTATTTTAAATTTACATTAAACAACTTGGCAACAGTATTAGAGTAAGTAGTACATATTTCAGCAGTAGCAAACAAGAACATAAGCATTGTTGTCTGTGTAGGTATCATGATTTAATTCATTCAATCATGCAATAATATTCTTTTAACCAATATTTACTTGAAGTTTCACATTTTTTTCCAGGCACTGTTCTAGGCACTGGGACACAGCAATAAATAAAATGGGCAAAACTTCACAGAGTTTACATTCTTTCTATTCCAGTGGGATGAGGTTGATAGAAAAATTAAAATATATAATATATAAAATGGTGATATATGCCAAGGAGAAAAGCAAAGCAGAGAAAAGGAATGATGCAATTCAAATAAGATGTTAGGAAAGGCCTCTCTGAATGTGAGTGTTTGAGGAGAGACTGAACAGAGAGTGGACCTTGAGATATTTGGGGAAAGAGGATTTCACACAGAGGGAGCAGGAGTTGAGGCAGGGGAATGCCTAGAATGTTTCAGGTGTTTCATAGGCATTAGGATGAAGAGTAGAATGGTAGGTGATAAGATCAGATATGATTGTGTTTGTGTGTGTGCCTGTGTAGGCAGGGCCTTATAGGTGGGTATAGGGACATTTACTTTTTGTTTGAGTGCTATGGGAAGTCTTTGGAAGGCTTCAAGCAGAGGAGTGACATGTCAGACTTCTTTTTCTTTTCTTTCTTTTTTTTTTTTTTTTTTTTTGTTTGACAGAGTTTCCTTCTGTCACTCTGGCTGGAGTGCAGTGGTACGATCTTGGCTCACTGCAACCTGCTCACTGCAACCTCTGCCTCCCAGGCTCAAGCAATTGTCATGCCTTAGCCTCCTGAGTAGCTGGGATTACAGGCATGTGCCACCAGACTCAGCTAATTTTTTTGTATGTGTTTTTAGTAGAGATGGGGTTTTTCCACTTGGCCAGGCTGGTCTGGAACTTCTGGCTTCAAGCAGATCCACCTGCCTCCCAAAGTGCTGGAATTAAATGTGTGAGCCACCAAGACTGGCGAGACTTGTATTTCAAAAGAATCTCTTTGGCTGGAATGTAGGTATATACTCTAGTGGGGTAAGGCTGGGGGCAAAGAAATTATGTAAGTGGTTACTGCAGTGTGTGGAGTGCAGAGCAATAGTGGGATTTGGGATATATTTTGAAGGCAGAACTTCTGGAATTCATGATACATATTTGATATGGGTTGTGAGAAAGTGAGAGAACTCAAGGAATACTCTGTTTTATGTTAATACGATGCCTACCATTTCTACGTTATACAGGGAACAGCTGAGCTGTTGCTCATTGTTGTCAGAAAGAACAGTTCTGAATCAGCTCAACTTAAACTAAAATGAAAATCTTTCCATTGTCTAAATGGATAATACTAAATAACTGTACTCAACAAGGTAATTAGTAATGGCTTTGAAGATGAATTTTGCAGTTAACACATTTTATGTGCACCTTTAAAAATGAAGGTTTTAAGTATATGAAATGCTATGCAAATGCCAAAGAGTGATTTACTTCCAATTATATAGTCACTTTCAGAATAAGTGTAATATGATACTGAGAAAAATGTATGTTATGGAGATCTGGGATGAAGAATTCTATAGATGTTCACTAAGTTTACTTATTCCAAGTCTAAATTCAAATCATAAATGTCCCTATTAATTTTCTGTCTCGTTGATCCGTTGAATATTAACAACGTGGTGTCAAGATCTCCCGCCATTATTGTGCG
>CAUYLG010077474.1:0-10273 GCA_963573385.1 Cacajao melanocephalus
TGCATTCTAGCCTGGGCAGTAGAACAAGAATCCTGTTCTCTCTCCCTCTTTTTCTTCCTCTTTCTTTCTCTCATACATTCTTTTTTTTTTCTTTCCTTCACTCTCACTTTCTTTCCTCTCTTTTCCTTTCTTTCAAAAAAAAAAAAAAAGAATTTATTTCTTATGCTTGGAGGATGTAAGTAAACTTCTAAAATTCTTTACAGATTATGATAATGTTTCCATATGTAGGGTATGAATTTTCCTATTTTTTAGCTTGTTGGCTCTTCTGTCTTTTCATCATTTAAATAATGCCATTAAATTTCATCATTAAATTGATATTAATTTTCTTTGTATTCTTTGGAATTTTAATTTTCAAGCTTAATTTGAGTATTGATTGCTCATTTGTTTGCTTTTGTTTTTGTCTGTGTATTTGTTTTTCTTTCTCTGCACACATGACTGCTTATATCTAGCAGTTTTATAGTTCTTTTACTCACCTTTTAAATTCCCCATCCATAACCATGTTCTGAGATCTCCTCCTGGGAATCTCTTTAAAGCTAATGTGTAACTTTACACTATTCCCAGTTTCAGGGCTACCTCACCCTTTTTTGTGCCATTACTTAAGGAAGTGTTCATATATATTTTTTTAATCTGTGATCATAGGTTAGAGTTGTACCTGAGCCTCCACTTTCAAGGTGTAATTCTTACCTTGGTGATTCCCTATTCACCCACCATTGCATATGTCCTATTTAGAGGCTCAGCCACAGGTCTAACTTCTTTTCAGTTTAGAAACTCAAAAACCCTCTTATTGGCTTCATGTAACTAAGAGACAGACAGCTGGCATTGGCTTCAAGACAACTAAATAAGGACTGAAGTTCAGCACGTGACTCCTGACCTACTGTCTAGTCAAATTTTCCTTGTTCTTAAAGTCATTCCTTCCCCACTCCTTGCCCTAGATTCTGGGCACAAAATATTGAATATCAACTCTGGCTCATCACCACCACTAGGATATATGGCAGGAGTTTAGCTGACTTATGAGTAATTGTTCATCTACCCATCCAACATTCATAATCTGGGAACTGTTCATACCTCTTTTGCCTCTACTGCTTGATCTCAGTCATCTACACCAAGAAAGGATATAGGGGCTGGCTAAAGCTATACTACTGTGAAATGAATGTGTCTCTTCCAGATATCTTGAAATTCCCTAAATAAGCCTTTCATTCTGTGTGACTGTGTGTTTTCTAAAAAAGTATAATTGACCACGAAATGTCTGTGGCTTTCTAGAAGTAGGACAAAAAGAGGAGTGTTTGCATTGTTCTAAAGTTTTAGTGACTGAGAAGTGCCATTAATCACAGTTTCTCTACCACTGCCCTAAGATATTATCTTGAGGGTAGATTCAAGGGTGTATCCATTTGGTAAGGAATTAAGTTCCCTTTTACTTGGCAATTTGTACTTACAGACAGTGAATAGGCATTTTACAACCTGGCTTTCCACACATTTGCAAAGTGGTTGTTAGGACTTATTCTCCAGCTAAAGCCCATGCCAAATGGTATCTGAGCCTAAATTTCCTGGGTGAGTCTCCTCTGTTACAGAATCTCTGTCATCTGTGTGAATGCAGATGACTTTTTTTTCCAGCTCTCTGAAGTGTTTTTAAGAGGTTTATCTAGTATGCATTCTGATTTTCAGCAAGAAGGAAAACTTCTTATAAAGCTCACAAAGATTCAGCCAAAGTCAGTTGTATGCTTTCAGATTCCAAGCATCTTTGGGCATGCACCTTTGGGTATTACATCAAATTCTGGAGTTTTGTTTTTTTTTTTCCTCGGATAATTACAGCATCTTTGTGTCTACTCTGAAGAAGATTCAAAAGTCTTTTCTCCCTAATGGAATTTCCAGTGCTAGAAATATCTTTGAGTTTTGGTAGTTTATCATTCCTATAGCAAGCAAAATATTCTGTCCAAGTAAGATAGTCTATGTCTTAAGTAGGATATCTAGGCAAGGGTCAGTTAGGGCTTTTTAATACACCAGGAAATGCTGACATCTGTTGTTATATGCCACTTTCTCTCAGCAAATAATTTCCTGTTTTGTTTTATTTCTGGTTTTAATTTAAATAAATTAAAAATGTAATATAAGGTCATGAACATGAAAATTTATGAACTTTCTCTTTCTACATATTCTCCTGTGAATTACGGAGAAGTTAATCTCATCATCAAAGTGTTGTACAAGTGCATTTATTCTCTTCTCTTAGTGACAATCCCTTCTATAGGTCATCATTCCAAGGGGGTAAAATGATGGACAGCACTCTGTCCAACTTAATAATGCAATGTCCCCATCTCATAGCTTTGGTATGTTTATATAAAATACCTGAAAATAACAGAACATTTGCAAATATACTACAACTAACATTTATATTTTTACTGGAAGCATTTGAGAATAAATTGATTACTTTTTTGTAATCCCTTATGAATAATTTGATGTATATTACTTCTAGTCAAGGATATTCTCCTACATAATCATAATACAGCAACAAAATTAGAAAATTAACCTTGACATATTATGACCATATAATAATTGGGCTTGAATTCAAATTGTGTCAAATATTCCACTACTGACTGTACTTTATGCTGAAATGATCAGGTCCACAATCACATTTTGCATTAAGTTGTATGTTTCATCAGTCTTCTTCAGTCTGAGATAGTTCCTTGCTTTTCTCTTGAATTTTATGACCTTCATGCTTTTCGATATCATAGGCCAGTTATTAAGTGGAATGCCCCTCCATTTGCATTTTCCAGTCATTCCTCATGATTACATTCAAGTTGAGACTCTTGGCAAAAATATCACGGAAATCATTCTGTATCCATCTCAGTGTAACCTATCAGGTAGTACATGATATCTATTTAGACTATTACTGGAAATCTTTGATCACTTAATTATGGTATCTATAGTTTTTCAGGCTTCCCAATTGCAAAGCTTTTGTTTTTCCCATTATAACTAGGAAGTATTTTGTAGAAAGGCACATTGAAATTATGTAAATATTTTATTCTTTGCTACAGTCTTATGTGTCTATATCATATTTTGTGTTACTGGTTCCTGATACATTCAGTAAATTGTATACCAAATCTATAATTCTGTTGACACTCAAACTATCCCAGCTTTGGTCTATAGAAGCCCCTTCAAATTCTTTCAAACTGGCTTTTGTATCTTTTCACGTGCTCCCATCATTTAAAACAAATCCTTACTTTCTGGCACAAAATATTCTAGGCTCATCATGACTTTTCCTCTTTTAGCCCTAGAATCCGCTATTTCAGCAAGGATCTATGGTTCATTTACGTGGAACACAGTATTAAAAACCAGGGTACGGAAACTTAAGTAGTCTCGCAGCCATTGTGGCATAACTGATCTTATGATCTCTTAGTGGATACACACACACACACACACACACACACACACACACACACTTAAATATATTTATATCCACAGCACAGGTTCACATTTTACTATCTGCAGTTTCAATCCAACATTACAGGTTTTGTATTAGTCCATTTTTTTGCATTGCTATAAAGACCTACCTGAGATTGGGTAATTTATAAAGAAAAAAAGTCTAATTGACTCACAGTTCTTCCTGGCTGTAAAGGCCTCAGGAAACTTGGTGGAGAGCAAAGGGGAAGCAAGATATGTCTTACACGATGGCAAGAGAGAGAGTAGTGGGAGAGGTGCCACACAATTTTAAATGAGCAGATCTCATGAGGACAGTATCACAAGAACAGCAAGGGGGAAATCTTCCCACATGATTCCATCACCTCCAACTAGGCCTCTCCTCCAACATGTTAGAATTAAAATTTGAGATGAGATTTGTGTGGGGACACAGAGACAAACCATACTATTCAGCCCCTGGCCCCCTCCCAAATATCATGTTCTACTCACATTTCAAAACCAATTATTCCTTCCCAACAGTCCCCCAAAGTCTTAACTCATTCCAGCATTAACTCAAAAGTCCAAGTATAAAGTCTTATCTGAGACAACACAAGTCACTTCTGCCTAGGAGCCTATAAAATCAAAAACAAGTTAGTTACTTCCAAGATATAATGGGAGTACAGGCATTAGATAAATGTTCCCATTTTGAATGGGAGAAATTGGCCAAAACAAAGGTGCTACAGGCCCCATGCAAGTAAGAAATCCAGTGAGGCAGTCATTAAATCTTAAAGCTCCAAAATAATCTTCAGGTCATGCTAATGCAAGAAAGCTTATCCCAAGGCCTTGGGCAGCTCCACTCCTATGACTCTGCAAGGTACAGCCCCCACAGCTGCTTTTATAAGGTGGCATCAAGTGCCAGTGGCTTTTCCAGGTACACAGTGCAAGATGTAGGTAGATCTATCATTCTGGGTTCTAGAGGATGGCAGCCCTCTTCTCACATATCCACTAGGCAGTGTCCCAGTGGGAACTCTGTATGAGGGTTCCAGCATCACATTTCCCTTCCATACTGCACTAATAGAGGTCCTCCATGAGGTCTCTACCTCTCTAGCTGTCTTCTGCCTGGACATCCAGGCATTTCCATACATCCTTAAATCCAGGTGGAGGTTCCCAAACCTCGATTGTTACATTCTGTGCATGTGCAGGCCCAATGACACATGGAAACTGACAAGCCTTGGGACTTGCACCTTCTGAAGCCACAACCTGATCTGTTCCTTGGCCCCAATTTAGCTATGGCTGGAGTTGGAGTTACTGGGACATAGGGTGCCACGTCTTGACGCTGCACAGAGTAGCAGGGCCCTGGGCCCAGCCAATGAAACCATTTTTCCCTCCTAGGGCTCCAGGCCTGTTGTGGGAAGGGCTACTATGAAGATCTCTGCAATGATCTGATAACATTTTCCCCATTGTGAAGCTATTAATATTCAGCTCATTGTTACTTATGCAACTTTCTGCAACTGTCTTGAATTTCTCTCCAGAACATGGAGTTTCCTTTCTACTACATGACTGGCCTGAAAATTTTCCAAACTTTTATGCTCTGCTTCTCTTTTAAATATAAAGTTCCAATTTCAGACCATCTCTTCATTCACACATGAGTGTACAGATTTAGAAACAGCCAGATGAAATCTTGAATGCTTTGTTGCTTAGAAATATCTTCTGCCAGATACCCTAAATCACCTTTCTGAAGTTCAAAGTTCCCCAGATCTCTAGGGCAGGGGCAAAATATCACCAGTCTGTTTGTGAAAGCAGAGCAAGAGTGACCTTTCCTCCAGTTCCCAATAAGATCCTCATCTCCGTCTGAGACCACCTTAACTTGGACATTATTTTCCATGTAAGTACCAGCATTTTGGTCAAATCCATTCAACCAGTTTCTAGGAAGTTTCAAACTTCCCCACATTTTCCAGTCTTTTTCTGAGCTCTCCAAACTTTTCCAACATCTACCTGTTACCCAGTTGCAAAGTCTTTCCACATTTTCAGGTATGTTTATAGTAGTGCCCCACTCTTGGTACCAATTTTCTCTATTAGTTTGTTTTCACACTGCTGTAAGGAGCTCCCTGAGACAGGGTAATTTATAAACCAAAGAGTTTTAATTGACTCATATTTGTGAGACAATTAATGAGCTCCACATGGCTAAGGAGGCCTCAGGAAACTTACAATTATAGCAAAAGGTGAAGGGGAAGAAAGACATGTCTTACATGGCAGCAGGAGAAAGTGAGAGCGGGGATTATCACACACTTTTAAACTATCAGATCTCGTGAGAACTCACTCACTATAACAAGAATAGTAAAGGGGAAGTCCACCACCATGATTCAGTCACTTCCCACTGGGCCCCTCCTCTGACATATGGACATTACAATTCAGGATGAGAATTTGGTGGAGTCACAGAGGGAAACCGTATCAGGGTTTATTTTCTTTTTTCTTCTTTTCTATATTTGTTAAATCTGCCTTTTGTCCTCTTTAGCTTTAATATGTTTGCTTATGTGGTCAATACTTTCACACAGAAACAATCTCACATTACTGCCACCTCAATTTCCACATCAGCTTAGATTTCTCCCTCACCTATTTTGGGCTCCAAAATCCTGTCACCTTCTTGTATGAGTGTACTTTTTATCTCATTTTTTTCTCCAACACATTAAGCCAGGCTATTACTGATGCCACTACCCTGTATGGAAACCTTGCTCACCCTGCTCAGTTATCTACACCTTATACTGATACACTTTCATGTGGAAGTCCTCTTCGTTCTTCTTGTATCTAAAACCACGTCAGATTGCTCCTCAACACACCCTATGCATGGATTCTTTCCTTACCTCACTTTGTCTCTGATCTTTTAACTCAGAACACTCTCCTTTCTCAGGTATATCTTCCTCCTACTTGCTCACTGACACCCATCTCTAGGTCAATCTACTTCATCTCCTTATTGATAAAATATACTACTCTTGTGTATGTGTGTGGTTGAACTCATAGACTTGTGATTGGTCCTGCCAAAGACCAATTCACAGCCAACCTAAGAGAAAATGGTTGTGTTAAGTGTCTTTGGATATCCCATACATGTTTAAGAGGTTAGTTATGCTATGGTTCCTTTCTTGACCCTGGATAAAGCTTGAAACTAGATAAGAAAAAAAATGACATCTGGATTAATGTCCCACTAATGCATACCAATATACAGCACTAACAATATGAAAATAGTTGAAATAATCTTTCATAAGTCTTAATGTTGACTTTTAAGCTTACTTGTTCCAGACTGAAATCTGACATCTAGAAAAGGCTTACCAGAATACTCAAAAAATGAAAGGATTTAAAGCACAGTTAAAATAAAGAGATAAGCTTAAATATTGAAAGAACTAATTTCATCTTCGTTTCTCCACATTATTACATAATAATGCTTCTAAAATATTCATATTTTATTTCAGTGAAATGCTTTTACAGAATAATTGAAATCATTCTTAAAGTCCCTAAGGATATAGGCAGCTCAATGGGAATTAGGCAGAGGTAGAATATTGGAAAAATAATATGGTTTAGGAAAGACAAAATACATATTTGGTATATTCTTAAGTGATGGATCTAGTTTAAACCTTTTACATGTTTAGTCATTTGTGTTTTCAATAACTGTATTGTTTAAAACAGTGGTTGGTAAACATTTTCTGTTGAAAGTCAGATAGTAATATTTGCTATATGGGAAACATAGTCTCTGTTGTATATCCTTGGTGTGTGTGTGTGTGTGTGCGTGTGTGTGTGTGTGTGTGTGTTTTAACAATGCTTTAAAACTTAAAAAAATAATTCTTAGATCATGGACTGTATAAAATTATGCTGAGAGTGAATTGGCCAGCTGGCTGTAGTTTGTTTACTCCTAGTTTTAAAAATAATGTCCAGTGGTTCCCAAACTGTGATTTCTAGATTAGTAGCATTAGTGTCCCTTGCAAACATGACAGAAACGCAAATTATTAGCCTCAGAATTACTGCATCAAATTCTGGCAATCCATAGTTTAACAAACTCCTCAGATGATAATGATTCTTCCTCAATTTGCAAGACACTGATTTAGATTCAAACAAGAGCCTTTTAAGCAGATGTTATGTTAGATGCTGTCAATCTAAAGATGAATAAAATCAACCTTTATCTGCAAATGCCTTATAATTTATTAACAAGTAACTTATTGCCTAAGGAATGCTGCAGATTTCACATTCACGCTGAGACTTTTGCCACAATTCTAGAACTCAGTCTGTGTTACTTTGGTGACTCTTTGAGGGAAAGGATTTCCTTGAGGAAAACTGTTTATTCGATTATAACACTTTTCTAAATTTGTTTATATGAATCTCTTTCGTTTTTCTTATGTCTTCCTCCTCTTTGTCAGGGTTTGGGCCATTTGACTTTTGTCTACCTTTAGAGTCCTCCAGTCTCCACAACTCTTTATCACAACCCAGACATAACTTTTGATTGATAATAACTCTTTCCATCAATTGCCAATCAGAAAAACTTCAAATCTACCTGTGACATGGAAGTATCCCTCTGAGTTGTCCTGACCTGATAAATCCAGTGTAAATCTTACAAGTATTAATTGATGTGTTACATCTTCCTAAAATGTGTAAATGCAAGCTGCACCCCAACCACCTTGGGCACATGTCATTAGGGCCTCCTGAGGGTGTATCACAGGCATGTCCTTAATGTGGGCAAGATAAACTTTCTAAATTGATTGAGATTTTTCTCAGATACTTTGAGGTGCACAAATTGGCAACCATGAAGGGATTCTTAGTGTAGGTGCCCCCGACCTTTGACAAATCTCCTATAGGTGCTTGGTACCAGCTTGAGATAACCTTATGGCTCAAAGCAATAAGGCAATTTGCTGAAACCTAAGAGCTTACCCCTTAATAGAATTCCTGATCTTCCAAAACTTGGATGGGTTCTAACCATTTATTTTACTATATAACTTTTCTGGAGTTTTACTTGCTTCCAACAAGTAAAGCAAGATTTCCTGTTTCCATGACAATGGAGGGCAGGCAGTGTCTTTCTGGACTTTGAGCTCACTTCCAAGAGGGAAAGTGAGTTTGAATTTTTACCTGATTCTAGGATGGTAGAGAACAGTCTTCAGCCTGAAACTCATACCTAGGTAAGTAGCTGAATTGGGGTTTGTCTGGGCTAAAGATAAGATTAACAACCAGCTGGTTTTATTTCTTTTTACCATTAGATCATTCTGTAATGATATTGTTGAGAATTTTTGTTATGCTGCTCTTTCTCCCATTAGATTTTACTTAGTCTGTCTAATTTGGTCAAATCCAAATGAGAATTCCAAATTATGGAAAACAAGACCTCTGAATTGGCTAAAATTCCTCACAGCTACAAAAGTAAAGAAAACCATGTAAATCCATGTGCTTGGTTTCTGTGTTTGCTTCCTGTCTTTAAAAAATATTCTTTCATTTACTTTTCTTTTTTTTTTTTTTTTTTTTTGAAAGAGGAAGAAAAAGAGGGAGAGAGAACAGGATTCTTGTTCTACTGCCCAGGCTAGAATGCAGTATAAAAATGGGTATTAAAAACCTCTATTATGCCAATAATTGTGTTTAACAATGGAGACAGGAAGGAATAAGAGATGAAAATAACAAACAAGCAGCCAACCAATATGAATTCTCGCCTGCCACATCTCTCTTTAAATACTTAAATTTCTTCTGGGCAACTAACAAATCCTAAGTATTAACTGCCAAGTAATATTTTTCATTTCTCAAAAATCAGTTATTATAATCCTGTCAATTATTTATTATTCTTATCTTTATAGATGAAAAACCAAGTAACTGACTTTCCAAAGCTCACATATTAAAAGTTGTGGAGGGAAATGAACACAGGTTTATCTAAGTCCAAAGTCTGTATTCTTTCTACTATACCACACCTAACTATATAAAACAGAAACAGGAAAGCACCAGTGCAAGGGCTCAATCCAGATTTGGCTCATTTCCACCCAGCCCTGGATTCAAGTGCCAAAAGAGGGCCCCATTTATATAATATACTAACCCGAAAAACCTATAAGAATTATTCCATTAGTCAATGTTTAATCCAAAGCCAAACAGTATATTTTCTAATGTTTCAAAATAGAACCAGAGAAATTTTATTGTGATTAAAAACCGAAAATAAATGAGATTTTTAAATTATATTTAAGAAATTAAAGAATGTTTACATTCCAAAATGGTTTATTCATTTTTAAATCAGCATTGTCTATTAATACTTAGATTTTTCTTTCTTATTCTAGTCATCTCTCACTGTTACTCCACCTACGTATGGTTTCTCCTGGGTTACCAATTTCAAAGCAGACATCAGCCACTGGTGCATTGACAGAAAGGATAATATTAGGCTTTCACAGAATTTCTGCAAATATTAAAAGTTTAGAGCAAAAAAAAAAAAAATAGAATCACAAAGTAATGTCATTAACTTTCAGAGTATCAGCATTAGGTGAATTAGTTCTCCCTCTTAAAAACATTAAGACTTTGCTCAGACATAAGTTTCAGAAGGTGAAAGGATGGTTTCTCTGAAAGCACAGCTCTTAAAACTAGCACTCATTAACTTAATGATCTCTATAGTTAAGAATTAGCTCAACATTTAAGTTTAAATAAATATGGCTGAACTCTGAAAAATAAGTGGTAACTAGCTGACAGAGAAGGGGGGTGAGAAACGAGTACATGTATACATCTTGAGAACTGAAATAAAGAAGATAAATATGACTGGAGCAGAGAAAACATGATAAAAACCCATCATTTATGATGCTGAGGAGGCAGGAAAAAGTCTAACAAGGTCCTTCCAGGATTCTGGTTTTGGATCTTATCCTAATAGCCATGGAAAGAGTTTAAACAGAAA
>CAUYLG010077475.1:0-21422 GCA_963573385.1 Cacajao melanocephalus
TATCTGCTCAAAGAAAAAGAAATCCTAATATAAAAATGATACCCGTACTTGTTATGTTCATTGCAGCACTATTCACAACAGCAAAGTCATGGGACTAACCTAAGTACACATAAGTAGCTGACTGGATTTTTAAAAATGTGAGATATATATATATATGTGTGTGTGTGTGTGTGTGTGTGTATGTATGCATATAGATCTTCCATGGAATACTATGGGGTCATTAAAAAAATGAAATCATGTTCTTTGCAGCACATAAGTAGAGCTGGAGGCCATTATCCTAAGTAAACTAACTCAGAAACAGAAAACCGAATACTACATACTGTCACTTAAAAGTGAGAGCTAAACAGTGGGTACACATGGACATAAAAAATGGAAATAACAGACACTGGGGACTCCAAAAGGAAGGTGGGGTTGGTGAAGGTTGCAGAATTTCCTACCAGTACAATGTTCACTATTTGTGTAACATGTACACTAGAAGACTAACTCGACCAATTGGGTTGAAACATACTCCTGCAATATATCCATGTAACAAGCATGCACACGTACCCCCTGAATCTAAAATAAAATAAAATTAACAAAAAAGGAAGCATATAGGTTGGAGAATGAAGAAGATGGCACTGGCAGTTCAGTTAGGAAAATCTTGCGTCAGACCAGATGAGGGATGATGATAGCATGCTCCCAGGTGGTAAGGGAAAGAAGAGAACGAAGATTGGGAAAGTTGAGTTGTGGATGATCCCAAGAACTTCCTTAGGAGTGTTTTCCCTGGACTTTATGATGAATTGAGAGGGTGAGGGAGAAGAATCATCAAGGAAGCTTCTAGGTTTGGGGCCGACACAACTGGATATGTGGCAATGCCATTCATCAACACGGGAAGTTGAACAGAATCAGTCTTCCAGCAGTGGGTAAAAGCACAGATGCATTTTAAGCATTGTTGGGGTTGAAGTGTCGAGATACATCTGTCATTTACCAGAAGAGTCTGGAAGAGAGTTACCTTTTCATGTGAGACTCTTTGTGAGACACATGGGTGCTGGTGTTCAATAAATGAGGCTCCCTGTACTAAGACTGAAAAGGGAGAACCTCCTAAGTGAGATGAGAAAAGGCCTACAGGAGAGCCCTGAAGAACACCAATATCTGATGACTAAGACACTGATCCCACAAAGGAGCCTGAGAAAGGGCAGCAAGGGATGTGGAAGAGAAGCCTATTAAGGGTGGGATCGCTGACATCATGAGAAGACCTCACTAGGGAGAAAGCGATCAGT
This sequence comes from Cacajao melanocephalus, assembly GCA_963573385.1. Lineage (NCBI taxonomy): Eukaryota > Metazoa > Chordata > Mammalia > Primates > Pitheciidae > Cacajao > Cacajao melanocephalus. The sequence continues at coordinate 1,260 of CAUYLG010077475.1, forward strand.
AATGTTCAATGCTGCAAAAGCTTGAAGCACAATGAGGCTGAAATAGATCTGTTGGGTTCCATGACATCAAAGGCACTTTAGTATTTATCAAAAGCATAGAGCAGAAGTATAAGGGAGGGATGGTACAAGCTGCCTTCCAGGAGTTGTGAAAACAGAACAAACATGCATGAACCTACACAAAACCATGTCAAAAAGAAATTCAAATACTCAACTCATTTTGGCAGGAGAATGGGGAAATGGCTGAGAGTAAGAGAGCCTGCTATAGCCAAAGAAGAATTATAGATATAAAGGAATTATGAGCTAGGTGCAGTGGCTCATGCCTGTAATCCCAGCACTTTGGGAGGCCTAGGCAGGAGGACTGGTTGAGCCCAGGAGTTCAAGACCAGCCTGGGCAACATATTGAGACCCCTGTTTTTCCAAAAACGTATTTTAAATTAGAGTGTGGTGGTGCTTGCCAATTGTCCCAGCTACTCTGGAGGCTGAGATGGGCGGATCACTTGAACCCAGGAAGCTGAGGGTGTATTAAGATATGATTGTACCACTGCACTCCAGCCTGGGAGACAAAGTGAGACTCTACATCTTTAATTAATCAATTAATTTTTAAAAACAGAAAAAAAAGTGGTGACCATCCACCATGTATTCTTGCTTTGTTCTAAGAGGAAAAATAATAAGCATTATGCCCCTAGCATATAAATTATCCCTCTGTAGATAAACAGAGTCCAAAATGGTACATAAATGAAAATCCTTGGAACAAATGGACAAAAACTATTTTCTTATAACAAAGTAGAAGATGCATCTTTTGGGATTAGTGAGAAGGCCTTGTTCACCATCGGATGGCAAGAGTTGTACAACTCGGAAACTGTTGGCTTCTGGTAGTGATATGCGCAGAGCTAAGCTCACTCCCCAGTTCCACATCCCTCTCCATCAGGGCCACCAGAGCAGTTGAGTCAGGCAGAAAAATAAACAAACAACAGACAAATAAACAAATAAATAAATAAAAAGAAAATGACATCCCTTCATCACGAATGTTGGCAAAATGAAGAAAAATAAATTTCTTCAATATCCTTTCACTACTAGAAAATGTCATATATCAGAAGGTAATGTAGATTGCTTTCACCTCAATAACTAATAGTTCTAAAGCAGGGACAGTTCAAAACTAAACACACATGTACTGAGATAGAAACACCTCCATCCCCAATTTTATATACCCATGTCCTTTAAGTATGAGAAAGTATCTGAATGTGTTCTTATGAAAATGACATCTACTAAAAGAAACAGGATTAAAGGATTGTTTTTGTCTCTAGGGCAACAAAATGTATAAGCGCCAAATTACTGTTGTCCTGTATCTTCTCAATAGCATCTTAAAAACAACGGAATCAGAGGAGGGTTTGCAGTTAAAGTTAACACATAAAATGTTAACTGGGAATTTAAGGAAATTTCTAACAAAATTTGAAACCATTGTTCAACATAATTTGGTTTTGATAAATGTTGATGTTGGGACCATTTGAAACTGACAGTTTTGTCTGTGGAGCAATGTGAATTTCTATAAGTCTGTGATTTGGGGAATCAAATATTTAATGACTAATAGGAAAAGGCAAATTTTTCCCCATGATTCTGGTATGTCTTTAAAAAATGAAACTGACGCACATTGAATCCTTTCCTCTTTCATCTGAAGTCCTATCAGTTCTCTTAAGTAAGCCAAAGGGAAACTTCCAAGTGGTAAAACTTGACAATGAGTAACTAACTCACTGTGCTTTCTGCATATGGATATATCTGCATATATGTATATTTTATTTATTGACCGTATTCCTTGTTTTCCCAACTTCAGGCTTTCTCTTCCACTAGAAATTCTTCTCCATTCCAAAACACCCTGCCCCTAGCCAGTGGCCCCCTGCTGAAATTCCATGCATTTATCAGCATCCAGTGTAAACCACCTCCCCTACTGCAGGAACTTTGCTCAGCTCAAGCTATCAGATTTACTGATCCCTTCTCTGGAATGTTCAAAGCTCTTCCTTTCCATCTCTTTTTATGACGCAGCCTGTGCTGATAATGGTTAATTCTTCCTCTGCTGCATCCCCCCACTCCCATGCCCACTACGCTGGAAGCTTCTTAAGGACAATGATCATCTTGTTGCAATGACTCTTCTGCAGGTCTAATGCTTATCCTTAGAAAAGACACAAGAAGTGTTTGGATTTAATTTTTCATTCTTGCATAAACTTTCTTTTTAGTGCAAGTGGCAATACCAAGTATAGAGAAGGAAAACAAAAATCAAAATAGTTAAGCGGACTCAGGAAAAAGATTCAAATCCTGGCATTGTATTTACTTGGGTTCTAGGAAGTAGAGCAAAAAAATTGTCTGGAAATCTATGATTGACTCATTTATTCAACAAATGTGTACTGAGCTCTCATTATGGAACAGATATACACACACACACAGACATACAGACACACGTGATTAATAAACCTTGGAGACATAAGCATCAAAAATGTGTCTCTCCCAATAGGCATGAACTTTCTATTGTTAGGTTTCTGACTCAGCAGAGCCTCTCGAAGCACTCAGCATTTATAACTTTTCCTATCCCATTTCCCCACAGCAGCTCTGCAAAGCTTTCAGCACCAAACCTCACCCACTCCTCCACTAATAAACTTTGTCCCTCACTCAGTAAACAGAGGCCATGAGGTATACTTCTTTTTCAACTGTCACCCCAAACCAGAACCTCAGATCATTCCCTTTTTTCCTTTGCCCAGCAAAACACATTATTTCACCAGTGTTCTGAATCCCACTCTGCCATCTTGGTTTGGTTTGGCTCTGTCAATTTACCTCTCATTTCATTTTTCAATTTTTTCCACTCTACTGTTTCCTCCTAGCAAAATGTTCCAATCTCATTCACCCTTAGAGTTAGGAGACCAAACACTGCTGAGCCTCTCTCAAATTAATCTCGTACCTCCCTCCCCCAAGCCCACTAACGGTGTATCCATCTCCACATTATGATCTGCCCCCCTTCACCTTTAAGCCTTCTACAATCTGTCTTTCTCTATTTAATAAGCTGTGATCATTAAGTCTACTGTGGATTTCTAACCTCCAAAGCCCATGGACACATCCCCCATAGTATCTAGGTCTCAAATGATCACTTTTCCTCCTCTGACATTTTCAACCATCGCCCTCTGGAAAGAGTTATTTTCATTTGGAAACAATCACTCTAAGCCAGTGATCTTATCCCCTGGAAAGGTTCTCAGCTTCTTCTTAACACATGCTCTAACAACTAATCGTGTCCCAATGCATCAACCATGAACACTCCCCAGTTTGAATGTCTTTCACTATACTGAGTTGCAAATTTCTAACTCTTTCTGAGTATCTCCTTGGATGACTTGCTAACAACTCATATTCAACAAATCAAATGCAGAGCTTATCTTTACCAATCTCAGACATGCTCCTGTCTAGAAATCCTTCACTCTATTAAATTTCCCTCCCAAAGCCACCAACTTTGATTCTCTTTTATCCTCCACATGTGGTCATTCAGCTATGTCAACCACACAAACATCTTTCACATCACTGCATATCTTTCTAATGACACCACCAATTCTAACTGATCTTCAGATGCCAGTTTCCCCCCTTCTAACCCATTCTCCACACTGCACCTGGAGTTACCTTTTGATATGATTTGGATTTGTGACCCTGTCCAAATCTCATGTTGAACTGATGACAAGCATAAGCTACTGTGCCCGGCTTACGATGTAATTTTTAACACAGTATGCCAAGGTAGGAGGTGACGGGATCATGGCGGGAGATTTCACCCTAGCTGTTCTTGTGATAGTGAGTGACTTCTCAGGAGATCTGATGGTGTAAAAGTGTGTGGCACTTCCTTCTTCACTCTGTCTCTCCTGCCACTATGTGAAGAAGGTTCTTGCTTCCCCTTCACTTTCTGCCATGATGGTCAGTTTCCTGAGGCCTCCCAGTCATGCTTCCTGTTAATCCTGCAGAACAGTGAGTCAATTAAACCTCTTTTCTTTACAGTTCTTTATGGCAGTGTGAGAATGGACCAATACACCTTTATTTCCACTTATCATTTATATTGCTTTATTTAAAATAATGGACAATACTGGAAAGCCTGAGGACTTAACATAAAAGGCATTTCTCACCCCACCCCCAAGATGACCACTTAATATCTTAATATTTTGGCATAACACCCATTCTTATCCCCCCCTCTCTGCAATGTATATAATCTTTAAAACAAGGGGAAACCAAAAAGTATACTTAGTATACATTTAAAATTGAAAAGTATTCTGTAATCATTTTCCTCACTGAGACCTTCTCAGATGTAATTTTTTTTTTCCTTTGTCCCTTTTTTTTTTTGAGACAGGGTCTTTCTCTCTCACCCAGGCCAGAGGGAAGTGGCATGAACATGGCTCACTGCAGCCTTAACTTCCTGGACTCAACCAATCCTCCCACCTCAGCCTCCCGAGGAGCTGGGACTACAGGTACGTGCCACTACACCCAGCTAATTTTTTATTTTTTGTAGAGATGAGTTCTGTCTATGTTGCCCAGGCTGGTCTCAAACTTCTGGGCTCAAGCAATCCACCATCTTAGCCTCCCAAAGTGCTGGGATGACAGTCGTAAGCTCCAACACTTGGCGTAAGATGTGATTTTTAACACAATATGCCAAGGCGTGGCTACAGCATGATTTACTTAATCAGTTTTCAGTAGGGTTAGTCTTCCAATATGGAAATCTGATCACACATGTCACTGTCAGGTTTAAAATTTTTCCACAGTTACCTATAGCCTCATTAAAACTCCTTTCCCCATTGAAGGAAAAAGCCATTCACAAATCAACATCACTTTGTTTATACAGTCTCATTCCCTCTCGTTCCTTCTGCTCCTCTCCCCCATTGCCAACCTCATCACCTATTGTCTCATAATTGTTCTCTTTTTCTTGGTTCTTCTAGTCCCCTTTATAGAAGGGTTCTTTCCTGTTAACATCCAGTGGGGTGAGCTCTCCTTCCTCCTGGCCTGACACTGAGGCCCTTTCATACTGGACTATGATTGGTTTCTTTGTCTTTCTTCCTAATTAAGCTGTGAGCACCCCCACTAGACATGTAATCTTACCACACAGCTAAAGACTCAGAGCAGCCCCTCAAATCTATGTTAAGTAAATGGGAACAATGTCTTCTTCATTTAGATTTTTCAGCAGAAAAGGACTTATTGTGTAATATTTCTAACAAGAGCTCGCACATATTGAGTGCTAAGTATATGCTGGTATGTATAACCTTGTTTGATCATCAGAGTTGCAATTTTACATGTCTTTGGGTAATTATTGGATTGATCTGCTTGTCCCACCCATGCAATGGAATGTCAAAAAGGAATTACAGCTCTTTTTACTCCTTCTTTTGTTCTCAGTATTGGATACACTACGTGGAACACTGTTGATGCTAAATATGTATTTTCTGCATAGATGAAGAAATAGCCTGTAAGGTCATTTGCAGTGTTATCTCCATCCTCAGAGAGGGGAATTGAAGCAGAAGCACTTTGGTTGTGGTTTCACATCAAAGACGAGAAGATGACATGCCAATATGTTTCAATATTCCATTCTAATTTTTCTGCTGGCTTCTTGACTCTCATGAAAGAAAGTACCCATGGCCACAGATGAAGCTGTGCTCAGGGCTATATACCACATTGCCAGGAGCAGTGGGAAGCATTGAACTTTTGCAGGACTCCAATCTGAACAGCTTTGCTAGGCCCCTTGACACGGCAAAGGCTGACTTGGAAGCATTCCTCTTCAGTTGTTCTTGTCTTTATAAATGAAATCTATTTCTCAAAATGGGTCTGTACAATGAATTCTGACATCAAAATTACTTCGTCAATATTTGGGAAACTTTTTAATAGTGCTGTGTTATCGGATATTTTTCAAACTGATACATTTATGTGTGTGTGTGTGTGTGTGTGTGTGTGTATGTATGTATAAATATATACATATATTCCTTAATTTTTTCTTTCAGGTAGAATGTTCATGAAAACTAAATTCTCATATACTGAATCTGAGACCTAAGACAGATGGCCAATCAAAATTAAGCCACTCTTCCTTTTCCCAACTGAGTTAGGGCTCCACATGTTACCAGGTGTTATCAGATGTGACAAGAAAAAAAAAGGTGGGCCCTATCTTTGCTTCTGATTTGCAGGAGGATGAAAAGCATCTTCCTTTTTTCCTCAACAGTAGATTCTTTCAACTCCCAATTGTGTTTTCATGAGAGGCACAAGGTAGATCAGAAAACCCAACTGCAAAAAATAAAAGTTCACTCCATCACTCCAGCTTTCGTTCAGATCAAAAGAACTGTTCTGAAGGCAAAACAGGTGGGTTTTTCCCCTTTATACTTACAAGTGAAACAAACATGTACTTTGTACTTTCACTGAACACAGAACAAGTGGACAGAACCAAGCTTCTCTATGCTTAGTCAATATTCATGCCTGCAAAGGACTCCAATCCTAAAAAAGAAATAGGCACCTGGAATCAGTGACTTATAACTGGGGCAGTGGGAACAGGCTCTCAATAGCAGTATTTCAAAGAACTTGTGCAAAATAAGGTGCAAGTGAGAAAGACATGTAAGGTAACACTGAGAACTCCCTCACCTAGGACACACATATACATATACGCACACCTCCACCTACACACACATCATACATCCACATACACATCAGCCCTCTTCCTCTCAGAATCCTGATCTTTGGAAAAGCGAGAGTGCAATTTTTATATAAGTTCAGCATATCCATAAATTGGACCATAAAACGAAAGCGGTAATGGTGAGTTGCCAGGAGAGGTTAAAAAATAAATGAATATATAAACTACAGGGTGATGCAAAGCAATAAAGTACATTTTATGCCAAATAGCATCTGAAGAGAATTACTTACTGGCAAAAATAAAGAGAGAAAATTGGTTACAAATATTTGACAAACCTAAATACTCTCATTTGTTCTCCCTAACCCCTTTTTTCTCACAAGAAAATGTCCTCCATATCTTATTTTTTTCCTACTCCATCACAGAATCATCTTTGAAAACTGCCTCATTTAAAGAACATGGCTTCTCATCTAAACAGCCTTTGCTCCCATCTCTTGAAATCCCACCTTTCCTAGAAAGTCTCCCTTTTCATTTAGAGGAATGGTAGTAATTATTTCCCAAACTCCTACCCATTTAAGCACATAATTACCCAGACAGTTCTTCAGTCACTGCCACACTCCTTATATTCAATGTCAATACTTCAGATGCTTTTCCACTGTTGATAATTCTCCCTGTGGGCACATGCTCTTTAAACATTTATCTTCACCAATATTGAAAGGCTTGGATTTCATATCTTAGGTGAACAGATATTTTCTGACTGATAATCCAAAACTCCCCTATAACCCTTTCACCCACAACTATAATAATAATTTTATCCTCTCTTCTTCCAACTCCCCAAAGAATCTTCTAATACGGACAAACAAATCTGCTTGTCATATGTGGCAGCGAGGCTAATTATTTTCTAAGAGTCATGCTCCTCTTACCATGGTATATAATTATAGGCTGTTTCCAACCCCCTTGCATTTTGATGGAGGTTGAGGGGTAGGCAATTTAGCTCTTACTAGTGCAATGTGAGCAGAAGGATGTGTCTCACTTTGGAGCCAAAGCAGCTGAGCAGGTGTAGCTTCTCTACCTTCTATGTCTCATTCCACCCCAGCTGGACATTGGCACGTAAGACAAGATGGCAGGGCCTCCACCAGCCTGGGTCCTTCCTCCACTGCCTACCAGAACAACCCTGAACTTAATACTTGAACAGGAATACACCTCTATTATATTTATCTCATTATACATGGTGGGTCCATCTGTTAACAGTTGTTAAAGATATTCTAACTGAGCCACCATCTCCAATTTACTTATTTCTACTTTCCATATTGTTTAAGGCCATCTCAATCGTTCTACATTTGTTAGATTATTCTGTGCCCCTCTTGTCCTTCAAGTCTCTGATTAAATCCACCTCTCTAACAAAAACTTCCACTCAAGATCATCCTCTCAACACTTACCTATTGTTTCTATTACATTCGCTTGCATTTGGTTACATCACCCACTCAATCTCTCCACCAATTAATATTGACTCAGCACTCTTACATCAGATGCAAAATTATTTCACCAATATGATGATATGATTTTAGAGGAGAGAGGTTTTTTCAGTTTGCTCTTTGGTGACAAAGTGACAAACCATCTACCTGCGGCATAGGCCAGTAGGTATAAGAGTTTATGTTAAATGGCTAGTAAGTACCTTGTTTACACCACCTTTCTCAGCACCATACAGATAGGGGAGAGCTTCCATGGAGAAGTGATTCTCCTAAAATAGGTGTGCTGCCTGCTGTGGGTCAAAGGGGCATCAGTTTGCAGTCCTGGGCACATGGGTTTAAATCCCATCCACTAGCTGGGGTTAGGTAAATTCTTTATAAGATCATTCTCTAAGTTCTCATTTCCTTATCTATAAAACAAGATAATACTAATGCTAACCTTGCAGAATTGTTGTCCATCAATTGATAAAGTAATGTGAGAAAACCCTTTTAACTTTAAGACATCATAATAAAACTTTGAAAGGAGTTGGGAGCCTAGAAACTGCTTTTGGAAACAGAAGAGCTTCGTAATTCCCCAAAATGCAATTCCCTGATGCCTTATTTTTACTTCAAAATTCATTTCTTCCAAGGATATACAGAACAGCCATGTGACTTTCCGCTAATGATTATCAAACAATTTGCTAGTGAAAGGAAGATAAGTACTAAAGCTACCACTCTGGGCCAATGTTTTTAAATCTCACGGGGCCTAAAGTGTGGGGAAGGCAGACCTTAGTAACAGCGGCATTTACTGGCATTTCAGTACATTTCACCTTGATCATAACCCTATGGGGGAAGTATTATTTTATCCTCTGGTTACAGGTACAGACTCTCAGAGAGGTTTAGTATCTTGTTTTAAAATCACACAGCACACGCACATGTGGTGTATGCAGAATTTGAAGCCAGTCTGTATAACACCAGATGGTATGCTCTTAACTACCACCACAGTGTTAACACACAACTCATGCCTTTCCAGACTACAGCTATCACATATATAATCTCCAAATCCTTGCACTAGGCACTTGATCTTAAAATTTCACCCAAAATTCATCTAGAAATTCTCCAAATTAAGTCATGGTTGAGAAGGAGCAAAAGACTGTCTATAAATCTCTATTTCAGTATAATGAAATGGATATTTCATTTTCTTCCATTTATTCTCACTAGAATTTATTCTCACCTCCACCCCATCATCAACAATTATCAAATATTACCATCATGAACCATGGGGCAATGAAAAGAGGTGCTATATCCAGTTTTACTAAATGCTGTTCACAGAAAGAGTATCAAATTCTACCTATCAGTTTCTCTCATTCTTTTCTAACTAGAGACTTAAAAGCCAAATAAAATAGTAACTGGGAGCTTAAAAAACATGTAAAATACCATATAATCAAGATTGCTTAAATGTATAAAACTGTCAAGCAGATTATCCTTTATGCAATTCAAATGAGCCTTTGGGAGACAGAATTAACTGAGGGCAAACAAGAGCTTAACTTTAAAAGACAAAGAGTTGGCTTATATCAAGTTGACACTTCCAGATAAGATACTGCATTATATCAGGTTATACTTGCAGTAATAATTTTTGATTGGCATATCATTTGCCACTAACTGCTGCCTGGCTTCCACTGAGCACACGCAACATACTATAAACTGTTATGAAAGATGTCTTTGTATTGTTCAATATTTACAGGGTACGTTATTTTATAAATGCTCCAGTTGGCAGAAGTTTAAAAAAAAGGCATTAAAACATTTCAGATCAAAATGATCCCCATTGCCTTACAAAAGAAGTACTTTCTAAAGACAGGTGACAATTCTGTTCAGAAATTTTCACACCAAGGCTAAGTAAATGTTCAGCGGTAAAAACAGAATTGCTTTGTTCAGCTGCACAAACAGATTTCTACATTGCTTCTATTTGCGTATTCCTGAATATCCTCTTTCAGATCCCACTTTTATGGGAAGCAAAATCAATTTTCTTTTGGACAAAAAAGTGAGATCTCGTCTAATGATTTTAATCTTTTAAATAAACATGAACTGAACTTGGAGCACAAGCTTTTCTCTTAAGAAAAGATCTTTGTTGCTCAGAAAGATCTCTTTCAACCCATGAACAGTTAAGGCCCATGACAGTCTAACCTGAGGGGAAAAAATGGAAAATATGTATTTATACCTATGTTCTTTCTTTGGAAAAAAAAAGCAATCATTTAAAAACAAAAACAAACCCCTGCAATCAAATTATCTTGCCCCAAATGTAGACTGATGTTAAGTTTAATTTTTGGAGCAAATTAGGTTCCCCAATTCAATTTTAAACAAATAGAAAATGAGAAACAGAAAACGATAACATAAAACTTTTATTGCTACTTTGCTAAAAAAGCACACTCATGTTTATGAAATAGAGTCTCCCTTAGCCTCAAAAGGAAAATTATTCTGAAAATCGGCAATACTTCAGGATCCTCACAAACAGCAGCCCAGTGCAGCCTTTCTAGGCCTGTTTCAGCCCTGCTAATAGTTATTGTTTGTACAAGTGTAACTAAGTACATTACCAACCAGTTGTTCAATCTATATAAATTTAAGAAACACACATTGCCAAGGAGTGACTCATATATCAGTCTATTATATGCTACAGGGCTGACTGTATTAAACAAATCACTCTGCCTACAGCTGAAGAATAGAAGCTATATACAGAGCAGAGGTTATTGTCTAATTTAAATCTTGGCTTGCTTCCCAGTGCTGTACAAGATTCCAATTTGTGGAAATGTTGCTCTCTGCTACTGCCAGAAAGGCTGCAGAAAATGGTATTGGGAGCCTTCCAGAAATATGTCTGCAAAATGCCAATCAACAAGTCACTAAAGATTAACAGTATGACTGTACCAAATTAATTTAAATTATAGAAACATATGGCTAGGATGTTTGCTTTGCACTTAAGACAACACCTACCTCATGAAGAGCTAGGTTTATTCCACAGTACAAAATAATATCCCAATGTTCAGATTACCGCAAAATGTGATCATCAACTAATATCTCAGGAGCTGTATGTCCTTGCATAGCCAGTTTTTTTTTTTTTAATGTTTAGGGTCTTATCTTTAATATATTCAAAACATAGGGGAAAATACTTTTCAAAACAAGGTCTTTTTCTCCTGCAAAGATACAAAGAAAAAATCAACATTATTCAGTAACTGACAAAAATTTGCTATATAATGGGAAGAAAATTTAAGCTTTATTGAGATTCACTATAGAACCCAGAGGATGATGCAATCTATTGTACATTATTCCCCATTCTAAAATATGATATTGGGCTAAGAATTTAATATACGGCCAAGAGAAATTCACCAACTATGTGACCAAATCATGAAAATCAAAAGACAACACAATTTCTACTCTGCCAGCTGCTCTCAATGTGTATGATATTCATGCTCCCTCTCCATTATTTTCATGGGAATCTTTAATATATACAATCATGTCATCAACCAAAAGGGGGGAAAATCAATGGCACTTCAAGCCGTAGTTATACATTAGTGTACACTGTATTTCAACTGAATAGGAAGGGAACTGTTTTATGTTTCTCTCCACCGCTTTTCTATTATTGCCTAGCTAATGGAAATACATCAAACAAATGTTCTACAAGAGCAATAAATATTAAAGTTGACCTATCCATCTGGGAAAAATGAGAAGAATACTGCTCACTTTTAGCCCAAATATGACACTGATAAATGAAGCAATGAGATTCCATCACACTTGCAACAACCTGGGCTGGGAGCCCCCGTGTGATCCTGGTACCAGCAATTTTCTTCATTCATCTTCATTAGGCAGTCACTTGACCTGCCTCCCAACATCCCTGTCAAATCAGAACCTTTGAGGGGAGGGTGGGGAGAAGGTTGTATTTTCTAACAATGTAGCCAAAACGTACTCTTCGAGTTATAAAAAAAGCCAGAAGAAGGCCTCCATGAGCAAGAAAGGGTGCAAACAAATCCTCTGGAAACAAAGAGACATCTAATGTTAACTCATGATTAAAAGGGAAACCACAGGATAAAACTGGTCCATGCACATCCTGCTTCCCCAAGCATCACCACGGTGGCAGGGAAGGCCTCCGAGTGTGTGAACAAGCACACCCTGTGCCATCAAAAGACAATTACGTATTCAAATGAAGGATGTACGCGAGGCCTTATCACAGATGTAGAAATGCTTTCCATTTCCTTCCTCAATCACAGTTTCAAGTGAGCTGGAACAAGAAAGGAGGACATTCTTACCCTAACACAATGAGCGAGTTTCATCACATTAGCAGTTTTACATTACAGTCCCATTATTTTCTATCTCAACAGCATAATAAGAGAGGTGCTGATTTGATTATTCCGTAATAGTGAAAATGAATACCAATGCAATATAAAATTGCTATTATAACACAAAGTTACTAATATGATTCACAAGACCCCCTGGAAATTAGGTTTTATAACTATGATCACAGGGGAAAAATTAGAAAGCCAGTAAGCAACAGAAGGGAATTAGGTGCTCCACACCAGAGCCTTAGCAATTCAGACAGCTGCTCAAATGAAGCCAGGCAGCATTTACTTTGAAATGACATGCAAAACCCAGTCCTTGCAAATTATTTGAGAGATATTCCTTTGTTTTTCTTCATGGCAAGTGTTCCAGATACTCAAAATGTTAACTAAAGACGTGTTCGAGTACAGTATTAATGCAAAGTTTTCTGATTCGGAAAATAAATACAAGACCAAAAAGCCGTAAATGAGATAATGCTAGAGAAATTATGAAGAATCAATCACTTCGGGAATCAGATTTTAGAACCAGATTGATTCTAAAAATCCACGAGAAACAAAATTGCCTGAGGATTTTGGCCAAAAGATTATTTTTGGACCTGGCCCTCACCCTAAATAACAAGGATGCACAATCTAGTTGTGATTATTTCTAAACCAATCTCCTCCACAGTGGTCTGGAAAGATCTAAGACCCATCCCAGCACACTCTCACCTGGATGCCATGGTTCTACTGAGCTGAAAATACATTTTCCCTGTGGCTTCAAACACATACCTGCCTAGGCAGGCAGAGGGTGAACAGAGAAGCTGCTCAACAACTTTCCAGCCATCTAGGTACAAGGAAAGGATGCAAAGCTCTTTATAAATGCTCTTTCCAAGTCACTTCTCCATCAGGTTCTGAGAGTGTACAATCTGAAATGAGCAGAAAGCCATGACAAGAATCAGTCTTTGGCCTGAACACAAGGGTCGCTGGCTACAAAGTGACAACTACAAATTTCTGCTTCTGATCCAATGTAACAAGAGATATGTTTGTGTTAGCCAGAAGTTTTCCATCTCTGCAGAGACAGAGCACTCTGATACTGGAAATGAAAATGCTTATCGTGGTTTTCTCCTCCAAATAGAAGAGATTCTGCTATATTTAAGAGATTCTTAAAACTTATTAATGTTTAGTCTGCAAAGGAAATCACATCGCATCAAATCTGTATGTTTCCTTCTCGTGTTTAAACATTTAGGTTATTGGCGGAGGCAGCACTATGGTTGGAGCAAAAACCAGAGTATGTAAATAAAACAGGTACATCCTATGCACATCATCTCAGCCTAGGCCTTAACTCCTGGCATAGACTTCTAATCAAAAAATACCCTGTTTATTGAGGAGCATAGGTACCAGCTAATCAGCATTTGATCATATGAAGCAATAATATCACATGGCAGTGTTTCACAGGGCTTTTGGAGAATATTAAAACATGGCCATATTTCCCAAGTGGTATACCACAGGAGTATTTCTAGGAGTTGTACAGGTAGAAATATACAATCCTACTAGATAGCAAAGGTTGATCAACACCTTCCAACTGCTGTCACTGCATTTTGCATTCTCACTGCACTCTTAGAATAATGCCTATCCCAACATATCTTAATAGTAATAACAGTTAATATTTATTAAACGCCATCTATACTCAGGCATGATGCTAACCACTTCCCATCCATTGTCTTATTTCTTCTTCACAACAACCTTAGAAAGTAGAAACTATCATATTTCATAAAATCTAAGACACCATTGATTGTAAGATACACTTAACTACAGACATGTTACAATGTGAAAAAGAAAAAAGTGCCTGAGTCAGTAAAATATGCTATTATTATTATTACCATGCCCATTTACAGCTAACTTGTCCGCAGTTACACACAAGAAACTCTGGACTTAAACTAACAACTGTTTGAGTCTGAAGTCTTAAGTGCTAAATAAGTAGTCTCCAATTATTTCTTACTACACACCTCTACAAATGATTTTCATATAAATCATAACCGTTAACACTTACATACACTTGCCATGTGCCAGGTATAGTTCAAAGCACTTTCCATATGTTAACTCATTAATTCCTCACAACAGCCTATGAGACAGGTACAATCACTGTACCCATTCTACAGAGAAGCAAACTGAGGAACTTGGCCAAGCCCATATGGTGATAGAGACAAACAGACCTCCAAGACTACACTCTGGGCCATGTACTGTCTATTTAATAACATGGGCAACCACTTCCAACATATGCTGGTTTGTTTATTTATTTATAAACTATATTCTTAGTTACCACCATCCTCATATATTATGTGTATTTTAGAACATATCAAAAATTATAATTAAAAATGATGAATAAAAATATACAGAGCGCTGGGAGTGGTAGCTCAGGCCTATAATCCCAGCACTTTGGGAGGCTGAGGCGGGCAGATCACCTGAGGCCAGGAGTTTCAGACCAGCCTGGCCAACATGGTGAAACCCTGTCTCTACTAGAAATACAAAAATTAGCGGGGCCTGGTAGTGGGTGCCTGTAATCCCAGCTACTTGGGAGGCTGAGGCAGGAGAATCACTTGAACCCATGAGGAGGAGGTTACAGTGAGTGGAGATCGTGCCACTGCACTCCAGCCTGGGTGACAGAGCAAGACTCCATCTCCAAAAGAAAAGAAAAGTGGGGGAGAGAGAAAACTGCTAATATTTTCTTTTCCAACCTTAATGCTCACTCCCTGAGCTACATGGATTATACTAGTGAAAGTGCTGCCCTAAACTACTAATGTAAACGGATTTCTTTTAAGAAGCCTCCCTATTGAGAATGGTCTATAAGAGACAACCATGTCAACAAATAAAGTTCCTTCTGCCTTCCCTCCTGGGGTTAGCTAAGATGGACTCTTCTCACCATCTCCAATTACCTGCAGGAAGGAAGCACCAGGAGAGGGAAAAAGGGTAACACAGTTGCCTGTACTTTAAGTACCCCCCCCCCAAGTAAAACTGGAGTCATGCCATCAAGATAGAAAGTGGTTGCATTTTCCCAGGTGGCTTAGCAACACACAGTTTTCTGACACACTGCAACTCCATTCTTTCCCAAAAGTTCCTTCCAAACCTACAGTAAGACAAATAGCTAAGCACTTCCTGAGTGCCTACTATTTGCCAGGCTATGCGCAGCACTAGGAACACAAAAATAAAAGCTATGGGCATTCAGCAACAAGATTTCAAAGTAAAAAATAGAAGGAAAATCTAACATGGATGGAAAAAACCACACTCTTCCATGCTTCAAGTTTAGTTTCCATTTCTAAAATGTCTGTCCTCATATGTTAGCCAGAAAGCCAGTTTCCAGCAAGACGAGCAGCAATAACTATTATGCAAGTCAAACTTATAAGAATGCGTCTTCAAGAAAAGGAAATAATTTTCAGTCAAAATCTAAAAATCTATTCTCAACACAAAAGCACTGATTGAGAAACTAATTCAATAGAAAAAAAGGAAAATTACCATTGATCCAGGTTGCCGTATTTAATAAAAAACAGTAAGGTCTTAAAGAAAATATTAGTATTGAAGTTCAACGAAATAAATTAATTACCTTGTCATCAAAATGAAGAATTCCAGAAAGTTCTCTGAAATATAATTTTTAACAAAAGTAAAAGAGCAGAGGAAGCATTTCTTAGTATTACAAATTTTTTTGACACCACCATAAGAATTCCATGATATTCTAAAGAACAATGAACCCAGGTAATGCAGTTTCTGGAAATTTTAAAACGCTGTCAAATAATACTGTTTCTTGCATTAAATATAACATTGGTTTGCTGGAATAATCCTAACAATGACAATGCAAGTTACTTTAAATCAGGGGACAAACTTTTTTTTTCTTAAAGGACCAGATAGTCAACATTTCAGGCTCTATGAGTTATCCACAGTCACACTGTAACTATACAAACTATATAGCCTCTGTTGCAACTATACAAAAAGCAGGAAAGCAACCACAGAAGACAGACAATACATAAACAAATGAGTGTGACTGTGTTCCAATAAAACTTTATTAATAAAAACAGGTAAGTAGCCCCTGGGTAGTAATTTGCTAACCCTTGTTTTAAATTATTATTTGCATCTATCTTTTTTAAAAGAAGACTTTTTAGGGTCTTTCCATCATGAAAATTATGTTTTTCATTAAAGTAATTTGGGAAATATTAAAATACAGAATGAAGAGCAAGCCTTGGGCTATGAAGTCAAGCAGGACTGGGTTCCAGGACTGCTATGTGACTTTGGGAAACTGACCTACCATCTCTAGGTGTCAGTTTCCTCACTTGTAAAATTAAGATGACAGTCCTCACCTCACAGGGTCACTTGCTGCAGGGATCACACAAGTGAATATGCATACAGCACTTAGCATAGTTATGGATAACCCTATACCTACCCTATCATAGCATTTAATATCAACTTTCTTCTAGCTTATCATTAATGATACTATAAAAACACCCAGCACAATGCCAGCATAAGGATGTGCTCACACTGAATGAATGAGCAAATGAAAGGAAGGAGTGAGATGGCAAAATTTTACTTTCATTTCCAAATTAAAGTACAACCTGAATTTGTTAATGCTTTACAAAAAGAAAAGGCAATTAGAACTAATAATTAATATTTAAACTGTATTGACATGTTTTCTAAGGAAAATTCTATAGAATTTGTTATTCTCCAGCTTCCAAAAATAAGCAATAATAAGATTTTTTTAAAGAGTTGTTAAGACATTATTTGAACCAAAGAATGTGTTTATGGAAACAACATACATGTTATAAATTGATCAGTTTCAGTATTATAAAATAATGCTTCCAAGAATAAATGTATCATAAAATCTACATACATCATGTCAGATAGTTTTAATAAATATATTAAATAAATACATCATTCCAAAGTCCGCCTTATCATTGTTTATAAAATCCAATTGTCATATTCTGGTATTTGTTCTCCAAAAGAATCATCACTTTCATATTCACTACAGCATGAGATATTTAATAAATAATAGGTCATCATGATCCAGGGATTAAGCAGTTTCTTTTAGCAAAATTGAACATGAGGGTAGCATATGCCAACCATTCCTAGTTGTGCAACAATTTTTGTGTTGGGAGAGGATGAAAAAGCCAAGTATTTTCCTGTAAGAAGTTCACATTCTAAAATGAAGAGAAATGTCTATGTGCACACAACGTCCCACATATACACATTAGTTAGAGACCACAGCCATGCCTACCTTCAGCTCTCACTTCAAAGCAGAGATGAGACTTACAGGATGGAAGAAATGAGGTTTGTTTCACAGAAGTGGTAAAGGAGGCTCTTAGGGGCCCATGGGACAGACAAGTAAAGGATCAATGAGACAGGCAAGGCAAGGGACTCGATCTCGGGAAGTGAAGAGTGGAGATGAAAGAAGTCCAGTGAAATGGCAGTCCCCAGAGATGTATTTAAAGGAAGAGGGTCTTTTTTTTTTTTTTTTTTTTTTTTTATACAGAGTCTCACTGTGTCACCCAGGCTGGAGTGCAGTGGCGTGATCTCAGCTCACTGCAACCTCCATCTCCAGGGTTCAAGCAGTTCTCCTGTCTCAGCCACCTGAGTAGCTGGGATTACAGGCCCATGCCACCACACCTGGCTAATTTTTGTATTTTTAGTAGAGATGGGATTTCACCATTTTGGCCAGGCTGGTCTTGAACTCCTGACCTGAAATGATCCAACCACCTCGGCCCCACAAAGTGCTGGGAGTACAGGCGTGAGCCACCATGCCAGCCAAGAAGAGGGTCTTTTAAAAAAAACAAGATAGGAAGATCCTAAGAGAACTGTGTGCGAAAGAAAAGGCCTGGCTAGGATTCCCTGAACCTTCTCATTTCACTATTCTCTTGTTAGTCATCAATGCAGTTAAGAATGAAAGCAATCAAATCGAATCACACAGTGATTAATTTGTGCCACCAATAGCTCTAATTTTGTTAACCTCTCATTCCAATAAAAATAATCATCTGGTTAATCCATTTCTTCAGAGGGATTACTTGTTTGCTTGTTTCTTTAGCTACAATAAATTCTGAATGCCAGAGTCACCAAACTAAGCATTAAACAAACTGATTGACAATTTGGAAGCACAGGAATAATTACAGATGATGCTAGACAATATCACTAGATTGGGTTTTCATGAAGCTCATGACTGGGTTTTGTCACAAAAATCACTAACTGCTTTGGCTTCCAGAGAATGGCCTTACAGATAAGCCCCCATTTCCAAAAACTACAAAATAGTCAAAATCACATTCAACTAATTAATAATTTTATATCACAATAAGAATTAGCAATCTCTTGGAGGTCGGGTACAGTGGCTCATGCCTGTAATCTCAGCACTTTGGGAGGTCGAGGCAGTCAGATCTCTTGAGCCCAGCACTTCAAGACCAGCCTGAGCAACACAGGGAGATCCTTTCTCTACAAAAAATACAAAAATTAGCTGGGCCTGGTGACACATGCCTGTAGTTCCTGCTACCCAGGAAGCTGACGTGGGAGGATTGATTGAGCCCAGGAGAGTGCAACTGCAATGAGCCATGATCGCTGCACTGCACTCCAGCCTGGGTGACAGAGCAAGACTCTGTCTCAAAAAAAGAAAAGAGTCTCTAGGAAAGTCTCAATTTTTATCTAAACCTAACTGAAAATTCAATGATGAATTTTATTAACTTAGCCCTGAACTGACACTCCTGGTCAAAACTGCAATCATTGTAGGACAAGAGCCTTCATGTTAAATGCTAAGGCTATTTTATACACATCCAATAATTTTGGGAGCACTGCAATTAAAAGTCTTCTCACACTAAAACCAATGCACAAAGCTCACCTCCCAGTTTTAAGCCTCACTAGGCTGATGTCTGAAACACAGCAAAATGCTCACGCTCCTTTACACACATATCCAAAGGTCTAGCTACCAAAAGACAGATAAAAAGGAGCATTTTCCCCCAACTGATGGCAGTAAGTCTGAGGTGAAGAAAGAGGATAGAGCAAGAAGGTAAAGCATCTCTCACAGGTGAGAAATCAACACGGAGTCAACCAATGTCTTCATCTCAACCCAACCCACCAAGCAATGTATCAGATTGGATTGGAGACAGACTGGAGGCTCTATGAAAAAACTGGCATGCACAACCCAAGGGCCTCTTGGATTCTTGGCCCTTCTTTTAAAGAGGAGTTTCTAGACAGGGATAGAACCCACAGAGTCACAGAAGCCAGACCTTATCATAAATCGTTCACCACCACAAGCTTATTGGTCAGGTTCATAAAGTGATCCAGACTCTTTGGAGGCTGCAGGCAAGGTGCAGGTAAGAGGACACTCATGCTGGAGTGGTGAATTATTGGAGAGGCCTCCAACAATGAGATTCCATCTATAATCACATCAAAGATTTAAAAACATTATTGAATCCCATATTAACATTCTCCTCCTTAGAACTCTGACTCTCCTTAGAATGTCCAACATTCACTGTATCTAAGAAGTGCTAGCTTTTATAATGTAGTATTGTTTGTGTCAAATTCTCAAAAAAAGGTTATCTTGGAGGTTAATGGATTTAAGTAGCTGGAAACCCTGATTAGAATTGCCCACAGACCACATAATTGGAAGTAAATCACTCCTCAGCAATTGCATAGCATTTCACAGGTTTAAGTAAAACACTGGTTGGCTGCCTGTTTTTTATTTTCATCCCTTATTCCTTCCTGTCTCCATTGTTAAGCACAGTTATTGGCATAGAAGAGGTTTTTAATACCCATTTTTAGACTGCATTCTAGCCTGGGCAATAGA